>PVIW01001123.1:0-152721 GCA_004026585.1 Noctilio leporinus
GGGTTAGGGGCACAGGACAGGCACCAAAGTGGCTCAGTGGCCGAGCATGGGGTCCAGGTAACCTCATGCCTTTGGAGAATGGTGGCTTTGAAGGTTGGCCTGAGAAGTTGGGTTTTATCTCTGAAAGGCAGGTAGTGCTAGGTAAGGGTGCGACAGGATCACCTACTCCCCAATTATAAAACTCATTCAGATGAGAACCAAGAGGCAGCGAAAGGAGAGCCGAATCAAGATCGCCCAGGCTTCCAGCCAGGTCCAAGAATGAATCTGGGTGCTAGCGTTGAAGTCTGGGCTTGAATCGGGGCTCCACTGCCTTCTGCCTAGGCAACTCTAGCCGTTGGGGGAGAGGGTCCTCTCAGAATGGGCTTCTTCATCTATATCTTCATCTATAAAATGGATGTCTCCAGGAAGCGGGTGTGAGGGTGATATTACATAATGTTTAGCATTGGCACCTGGCATCAAGTGAGCCTAGCAAATAGCCAAAGTGGAAAAAAAAAAAAAGTTCGTGCTGGCGAAGGGAGATAAGCCAACACTAGCTTCCTGTGTTTCCTGCTTTCTGGAAAGCAACTGGCAAATTCTCTATCAAGACTCTTAAAAAAAAAAAAAAAAGACTCTTCAATGTGCTCTGCTCTTTAATTTGGTAACCCCACGTAGAGGAATCTAGCTCAAGAACGTAATAAGGGAGTTTTTAAAGCCAGCAAGTGAGTTACAAACACATTATTTATAATAGCTGGCTGGAAAATAATCAACTTTAGGGGAACAACAAAATAAATCATGGTATCCGCTGCTCAGGAATGGCACACAGCCATCAGATATTGTATTTTCAAGGGATATTTACTCAGCAGTAACAAAACTGCATATACATCATAATCCTGGTTTTGTAAAGAATAAATATATATGTGTAGTGGGCTCATAGGGGGTTTTCACTTTTTCTCCTTTTTTCCCCAATGTTATGATCAGTTTGAATGACTTCACCACAGGGAGGGAGTGAACTTTTTAAAAAATGTTGATCTTGTGCTTCCTCCTTGAAGACCAGACAGGATGGTGGATAGGAAAGCTCTGTGGACACTGTCGTGGCTAGACTCATGCTAATTGCTTTTAATCAATCACTTGTAGGCAAAATTCCCCCTAGAATATGTTTGGGGGATAACGAAGACCCCGTCTTGTGCATCCCAAATGATGTCTGAGGCTGCAGTTATCAATTGGAAATATCATTTCTTCTAATTTGAGATGCATCTTTACCAGGCAATAAATTCTTATGCTAATGTGGATCTATGTCCAGACTTATTCTGCTTTAGGAATCTACCTGTCTCTTCCCATGATGATGTCACATAGTGTGACTATCATAGCTTTGGAATATATTTTAATGCCTGACGACGCAAGCCCCTGACATTATGGTTTATTTAAAAAATGTCTCCGTTCTGGCTGAGTGGATAAGGTGAAGACCTGCAAACCCAAAGGTTGCTGATTCGTATTCCCAGCCAGGACACATAACCAGCTTGCAAGCCAGGTCTCCAGCCAGGTCCGCAGCTGGAGGCAGGTGAAAGGCAACCATACATTGATGTTTCTCTCCCTCTCTGCCTCTCTCCCTTCCCCTCTCTCTAGAAATGATGAATAAAATATTTTTAAATAAATAAATAAACAAAAGTCATCTCCTCAGGGCCACCCCCCATCCTGACTCTTCCCAGGCCAACGTGGACTTTTTTGAACCCACACAGGTACCTCTTTTCATGCCCTCGGTTTATTTCTTCCATGGCTCTTACAATTTATCTGTTCAGTCATTTACTGTCGGTGCCTTCGCCTGGATGTAAGACTAGTGAAGATGACGACCTCGTCTGTCTTGTTTACAGCTGCATTTCCAGTGCCTAGGGCAGGCCCTGCTTCTTGGGGGTGCTCAGAAAGCTGTGACCTTGGAGAAGGCCCATCTTCTCTCCAAGCCTCAGTTTCCCTATCTGTAAGATGGAGTGACGCAGCCGTAACCACTGTCCAAGAAGACTGATACTAGGCGTGAGCCCTCGCCCTTTCCTAGAAATTATATCTTTGGTGCAGCATCCGCGCCCCCCGACACCGCTCAAGCTCCCCGAAACCCGCAGAAGAAGAAAACTACAATCCCCATGGTGCCACTGACAGCGCCTGCGCACAGAGGAAGTTCTGCAGCGACGCGGACGCCCTCTGGCGGCTGACTGCTGCAGCGCTCAGCTCCGATCCCGGAGGGGCGGGGGAGCCGCGGCGCAGGCAGTCTAAGCGCGCGGCTGCAGCGGCGCAGCCGGAGCCCGGAGCCCGAGGCGCGGCCGAATTGTAGCCCGCGGGGCCCGCCGCAGCCATGGGCAACCGCGGAATGGAAGATCTCATCCCGCTGGTCAACCGGCTGCAGGACGCCTTCTCCGCCATCGGCCAGAACGCTGACCTCGACCTGCCGCAGATCGCCGTGGTGGGCGGCCAGAGCGCCGGCAAGAGCTCGGTGCTGGAGAATTTCGTAGGCAGGTAGGAGCGGCGCGACCGGAGCGCGGACTCCGCGACCTGAGTCCTCCGGGCCTCCGCCCCCGGCTCCGACGGCTCTGCGACCTCACACCCCCTGGCGCTGCACCGCCGCCCCCCCTCCAGCCAGAGGAAGGTGGCCCTCCCCCTCCATGAGACCCCTCAGGGGCGTCCCCAGTTTGTCCGTAAACGGCCTCAGGACGTCCGCCAAGATATCACGCCCCCCTCCTCCACCCCATCCTTTAGGGAAGACAGCGCTCTGTCAGGAGACTCGCATGGGGTTGCCCACCCCCCACCCCGACAGGGGCACCGAGGGGCCTGCATTACTCAGCGCCTCTCTTCGACTCCAAGAATCCCTTGGAGGGGCAGCCCCCGCGGGGCAGTGCTCTGCGGAGGGCACCCCTGGGCTCTACGGAGGACAGCCGCTCCCCTCGTGAAAATTCCTGGACGGTGGCAGGGGACACCCCAGCTCCAGGGAGAGGACAGAGCCCCGTGGGCTGGAGGACCAGGCGCAGCCTCCCTCCCTCACACACACACCTCTGCGGCTCCGCCGCCATCCGTGCGCAGCGCGCGGTTAGGGGGAGGCGCGGGCTGCAGGGGAGGAAGGAAAGGGGGGTGGGGGAAACCGCTTCTGATCCTTTTCGGATGAGCCGGCCCTTTGCCCCGCCGCCGCCCCTGGGTGGGGGGCGCCTGTCAAAGTCCCTCTCCCCTGGGCCTGACAGAGGGACTGTCATGGAGGGAGGAGGCTGGGGAGGGCAGAGATGACTAAGGCAGGGAGGCAGGATGGAGGGGCGGGGGGAGCCATTTGCAGAACCTAATCCTCCTCCTGCTTCTGATTCCACAAGGCGATGGGAGGGCCAGGTGGCAGGGAGTGGGGGCAACTGCAGAGACAAAAGGCCCTGGGTTTGGGAGGAGGAGGCAGGGTCGTGACCCCCAGGTTCCCCCGAGAAATGGGGGGCAGAGGCGGCTTTGGGGGTGCTGAGAAGGAGAAAGAGGACGGCATTCAGTGCCAGTGAGCGGGATGGGGGCCCGGGCAGAGGGAGGAAGGAGGTAGCTTGACATTGACCTCCCTCCCTCTTGGTCATCTCCCTCCCTCACCGTCAGAAACCCTAGCTTGCTTCCGATGACCTTCAGGAAGAGACTGGCACACGGGACAGGGAGGCGGAGGCCCCTCCCTCTGAGGGACAGCAGTTCTGGGGAGAGACATCCTGGGTCCAAGCCAAGTTCTGCTGTGAAACCTCAGGCCAGTCACTTGCCCTCTCTGAGCCTCAGTTTCCCATCTCTCATATAGCCAGTTGGACTTGATGGTTGTTGCTGCCTCTCCAGTGATCTGGGAAGCCCAGCACCAACCATAGAGGGGAGAGAAAAGGGTTCTGACTGAAGCAATGTGTCCGTGGGATGTTGGAAAGCCACCGTGGGGGTGGCTGGTCCATCTGGTCAGCTGAGGGGAGGCCGTCTGTCTCTTGGGAGTCGGCTTCCAAAGAACCCTCCTCCTGCTCATGTGACCCCCAGGGCTGAAGACGCACAGATGGGCTCCTTCCCTCTGGCCCAGTAGTCACAGTGAGGGGTGAGGGGACCCTGGAGACAATAAAGCCCTGAGGCCTTAGTGCTTTAAAGATTTTATTTATTAATTTGCAGAGAAAGGGAAAGGGAGGGAGAAAGAGAGGGAGAGAAACATCAATATATTCAAGCTACATCAATTGGTTGCCTCTCACATGCCCCCAGTTGGGGACCTGGCCCAAAACCCAGGCATGAGCCCCGACTGGGAACCGAACCAGCGACCTCTTGGTTTGCAGACTGGCACTCAGTCCATTGAGCCACACCAGTCAGGGTGGCCTTAGTGCTTTAAATGGCACTAATGGATATCCAGCACTTTACAGTGTGCAAACCGTATCCTTACCTTTTATCCATAGAATGTCTGCTGAGTGCCTGCCCTGTGCCAGTCTGTGTGCTCTGAGCAGGGGTATGGAGGGGAAGGCAACTTGAGCTACCATCTACTGAGCCCTTCCCATGTGCCCACACCATGCTCCATGGGGTGGCCCACAACAGCCTGAGGCAGGTTCCATGGTGCCCATCCTGCAGATGAAGAAACTGAGACCCTGAGGTTAGGTTCCTTGCCAAAGGTCACCCAGCCAGGGAAGCCTACAAAGCCCAGGTTCCTAGCGTTGACCCTGCACAGCCCCTGAGATCCAAGCCCCACACTGGGCATGGGGAGGGGTATGCAGGTGTGTGGGCCTCCGTTTTCCCCATCTGTAGGATGGGAGCCCTAACAGCTGCTGCCCTACCTCCCTGAGGCAATGACTGGAGACTTTGATAAATCCATGGGTATAAAAACCCTTTTGTAAACACTTGGGAGGGAGGTGTTTATAATCAGTTAGGTCTGGGGCCTGTGTGCCAGGACAGACCCGACCACTGCCCTCTTGAAGTTCATTGTCCAGCAGAGGGAGGTGCCAGCATTTGGCAGCACCGCAGGCCGGCCTGGCCACGGCTGTTTGCTGCGGGGTGGTGGGTCCTCTTGCTGCCCTCCGCACCCCAGTGCCCTCTGATGCTGGCCCTGCAGGAGGAGGCACCAGGCATTCAGATGTCAGCCCAGGTGGCAAACTGGGGTTCATTGGAACCCCCTGCCAGCCCTGCCTCCTCCCTCATGGGCTCTTTTGCCTCCCCACTAGGGCTGGGTCCCCAGACCCATCAGCATGGTAACAGCAGCTGCCTGCTAGGGCTTTCTAGGGGTCAGCCTCCTTTTTACAGAAGGAAAAGCTGAGGCTGACTTGTTCAGTCATTCGGCTGACATTCATGGAGTGTCTTGATGCTGGGGGTCCTATGGTAGAAAAGACAGGGGCTGTGCATTCCAGGGAGGAAACTGAAATCATGAACACGGAAGCACGTATGTGCAGAAGCCTGGAGAACACGGCCAATGCTGGCAAGGGGAGAGGGCTGCTGTCCGCAGGGAGGCCAGAGAAGGTCTCTGGGAGGGGACAGCAGCTGAGGTGAGAACTAAGGGATGAGAAGCCAGGGGACTAGCCTGGGAGAAGCATTCTCCGACGTGGGGACAGCACATGCAAAGTGTGCCGTAACAAATTCGGTGCGTCTGAGGAACGGAAAGGAGCCGCTACGGCTGGTGTTTCGTGAGCACCGGGAACACCTCACTGAGAGGCAGGTGGGGGCTACATCCATGAGGCCCTTAGGCTGTGCGGAGGAATTGGGTTTGTTTTCATTATTACCAGAAGCTTTTAGGTAGTTGAGCGCCTTGAGCTGATCCCAGCAAGTGTGTGACTTGGGGCAGGGTGAAAGGGAAGAGGGGATGGGACACAGATGAGGCGGCTGCTGCGGTGGGCCAGCAGTGACGGGTCCCTGACCAGAATTGAGCAGTGGCGAGGAGAGTGGTGGGGTTCAGGCCATATTTTGAGGAAGGTCCCACAAGACTTGCCTGCGGATGGGATGTGGAGGGTGAGGAAAAGGGGATCAAGGATGACCTCAGCGTGGGTGACCCTGGCTGCTGGGTGTTGGCGCCATTAACGGAGTATGGGAGAAGGGGGTAAGGGGTAAGATCAGGAGGTCGGGTTTGAACATGTGGTGGGGTTAGGCAGTGTGAGAATGCAGGTCGAGGGCTCACGGGGATGGCGCGCTGGGAATGTAAATTTGGAAGCCATCCTTCTAGAGTAGATGAGCTCATCTAGGGGATGTGTGCAGACAGAGGGGTGTGCGTGGGCTCCCAGACACCGCAGCGTTTGATGAACAGATGCCTGGTGCCCTGGGCTCCACTTTGTCTGACCCCAGCTACCTACCTCCTCCCGTCCAGCGCCAAGAGTGGGATGTCCCGGGACAGGCTTCCAGGCTTCGGCACCCCAGGCCTCTCTCGCCCTGGTGCCCAGGCAGGTGGAGATGGGGTGGAGGGGCCAAGGGCTCAGGCTGTGGAATCAGACCAGGATTTGTAGCTCAGCTCTGCCCCTTTGAGCTCCCTCAGCCGTTTCCTCATCTGCAAAATGGGATAATAATAGCACCTCCCTCATGGGACAGTGGTGAGTGTCCAGATAATGCCAGTGAGGAGCTCCGGAGAAGGCCTGGCATAGAGGAGGTGCCAGTTCTGTTCCTGCCTGGGCATAGGTGCTGGCTGGAGGTGGGACAAGGTAGGGTCATGGTGGGGATCTCCATCCAGGGTGCAGCGAGGGACCTAGTGAGGGAGCCTCTGCCCAGAGTCCAAGGGGAAGCCTGGGAGGCAAGGTTTTGGGTTTCCTGGTGACTTTGCTTAGCCCTGCTCAGGCCCCTGCCTCGTACCAATGCCCCTGCCCCTTCCTCCATGTTTTTATTGCAGCACAAACTGGCATTGACCTCTGGCCTCTGAGAGCCCCTCTGGGTTAGCCCCAGCCCTTCTCATGAAGGACAGCTCATCCCCACTACTGAGCTCTGTCTTTTCCTCTGAACAATTTAAAATACACCTTAGTGGCCCCATTTCTCAGATTCAGAAACTGAGGCCAAGGAGAAACAGGAGTAACTGAAACATTATGGGTAGACAGTCACTGACCAAAGCAGGCAGAGGGAACTGACACCTCGTTGGCACTTGCAGTGTGTTGGCCCCCAGGACACAGCTCAGCACAGCCGGTCCCATCCCTACTCTCTGGGGGCTCCCGCACAAAGAGCTCTGCTGAGTGTTTGAAGAAGGGCACAAGGAGCCTGGTATTAAAGGGAGGGGAGTTGTCTGGGGCCAGAGAAGGCATCTGAGCACTGGCACCTGTCCTTGAGCAAAAACAGGACTTGGTTAGGCAACCAAGTGAACGCGCTCCAGGAGCAGATCGCACCTGAGCAAAGACCCAAGCAGTGGAGACAGGAGACCAGGAAGGTCTGGGAGGTGCTAGTGGCCCTGCAGGGCAGCCACACTCTGCTCAGAGCATGCTCCCACCACATGCTGAGCCCCACTGGGAGCTGGACTCCTGTGCCCCTGCCAGAGGACATCTTCCCTAGATCCGGTGCAGAGCTGGGCAGGAAAGGTGACTCTGGCAGATAACAGATCAGCTTCTGCATCTGATCCTGGCGCCAGGAGACTTCCCAGGCCTTGGCTGGGGTCGGAGGGTCAGAGCCCCAGGGGACGGACGCAGGCTAGCGGTACAGAAGGACAGAGCAAAGTTGGAGGGGGCCAGTCATAGGCACAGTGTCTGAGGCGTGGAAACAGAGCAGAAACGGAGGTACATGTGCCATATGTCTAAATATTCTGGTTATAAATCAAGCCTAGGAATTGCTGAGCATAAGAATACATTCTGCCCTTCAACCTTGACAACTGTGCACCTTCGTAACAACTGGCAGGCTTGGTTTTTAATTTTTTTTGAAACAGATCAGTTATGTAGGTAGGTTCTTCGGAAGACATTTAGAACACCAGTCTGTGGGGCTAAAGCCCATGTGTGAAAGTGAGCACAGAGCCGGGGTGGCCTGGAGCCGAGGGACAGCATTGGCTTTTCAGAGTTGGCGAATACACGGCTTTCCGATCCACCGACCTCGCGTGGCTCTGTAATCTCGTAATTCTCCTTCTCTGTCAGAGTCTCCCCCTCCCCATGTCTGGGCATGCGCGGCTTCTTCTGCAGCATCAGTGAGATATTTGGGGATTTTCACACCACTGCTAACCATTTTGGTGGAGGTGGTGATGACACACTTCTAGTGCGTTCTCTGCAGAGGGATTCAACAAAGGGACAGAGGTCTGGTCACAGGTAGCAGGTCACTGCTCAGCTGCTTCAGGAAAACCAGACTCCTATCTCTCTGGGTGCCAGTGAGGGCAATCAGAATGGTCCTGGGAGTGACGCTGGCCCGAAGATTCTCACGTGTTAATTGAAGGTCCCTGGCCACGGCTCAGCATCTTTAGAGGCACATTGTCTGTAGGATAAGAGCTGGGCATTTCCCGAAGTTTAGCCACTCAGGTACCTCCATTTTTATTGCCACCAGCTGGTTTTGTGACGGTAGCAAGGACTTCCTCCTTCTCTTCCTTCTCAATCCTAGATTTAGCTGCCGAAGAACTTCCTCTTGTACTTGGCCTTCCGGGAATACACAGCCGACCAGGAATATCTGCCAATTCATCGGACTAGGCCGGGGTTTCGGCCGCAGCAGGGATTCCCCTTCGTAGGTGTCTTGGCCTTGAGGTGACCCTTCTAACCTTGCCACCACCAGCAGCCTCCTTGGCTTTGGGTTTTTTCTCCTTAGTATCCAGCTTCTCAGTCTTTTCATCTGCCATCTTGCAAGATGGGAAGGAGCTGGTTTTGACATCAGAATTCAGACTCCTCGGAGTTCCACGCCAGGATAGGGAGGCTGCCCCTGTCTCTTCCCACTCCATCCTGTACTGCAGGGAGTCTCCTGGGTTCACATGCAGACACTCCAGCCCTCATATCCCAGCTCTTTCTGGGACCCCAGAAAGGATGCCCCGCCCTTGGCCCCAGGACTGCCTCCCAGCAGTGAAGACAGCCCACAGGAGGCCTAGGAGGGAGGTAGGGACTCCAACTGGGCACCTTCCTTGGCCCCTAGGAACCCCTTGCTCTGTGGACTGTGCCCCCACTTCACTGATGGGGAAATAATTTAGTGGTGGAGCTGAGAGTCCTTCACATCAAGCTGCTGATGATAAGAAATACCTAAATGTGGTTCTGGATTGAACAGTGGGAAATGCCCATAACGAGCTGTCAGGCAGATAGAGCTGCCACCTAAGTGTGGGGAGAAGCCCAGTGGGTGTGGGCAGGTGACAGGCATCTGACTTTGTCTCTCTGAGCTTCAGTTTCTTTCCCCCTGTAGGATGGGGAGACTGTCACTCCTGCCTCACACAGCCCTGCGAACATAAGTCTTAAACAAACGGCTTTATTGAGGTATAATTTACATGGCAGAAAGCTCTCCTGATTTAGTGCACGACGCAATGACTTTGAGTATGTTTACAGATCCGTGCAACCATCCTTACAGTCAAGACCCGTCCATAACCCCAGAAAGGAACCTCGTGATGAGGCAGATTTGACAGCCCCCCACAGGGTCCCTGGCCAGCTGTCAACCACACACCAGTGTTCACCATGATTATTATTCCAAAAGGCAAAATGTTTACAATGGTGATCCCCAGGTGTGGGGATGATGGTTGCTTTGTATTTTTAAACATTTTGTGTATTTTCTGATTATTTTTATCGAATTTATTGGCGTGGCATTGGTTCATAAAATTATGTAGATTTCAGGGGTACAATTCTCTAACACATCATCTGCATATTGTATTGTGTGTTCACCACCCCAAGTCAAGTTTTTTTCCATCACCATTTATTCCCCTTCTGAGTATTTTTTAAAGGGAGAACGTAAGTTTCTTTTCACTTTTTACAAAAGTTTATTTGAAATGTACAACGGGCTCCAAAACAACCCTTCATTCTAGCTATAGGTGGCAAGAGATGACAGGGAATTCAGGTGTTCAAATAGGAATATGCCCCAGGCACAAGGAACAGCTCACATTCTGCCAGATTTCATAATTCCACCTGCGGCCACGGGCCCTGCCCTGTGGCCTTTGCTTTTAGCTTCTCAAATTTCTTCTGCTCCTCTCTCTCCTTCTGCTTGAATGCCTCATCTTGTCCAGCTCCATGGCCTGCTTCTGGGCTGCTTCGAGGGGTTTCTGCTGCCTCTTCCACAGACCTTGCCACAAGGAGCTCTAAGATTTAAAAGTAGGGGGCAAAAGAGAAATCGGTTTCCATTTTGAAAATACAAGGTCATCAGAAGGAAGGAAGGAAGGAAGAAAGAAAGTCAAAGAAAAAAGGTAGGAGGAATGGAAAGATATGGTAGAAGGAAAGATCATATGTTTTCCTTAATAGAGAAAATGGTTGCTGTGGTGAAAGCTTCAAACTTGGCATCCAGAGTCCTGGGTGCCGCTCTTCCCTTTTTGTGCCTGTTTCCACATCTGTACAATGAAGGTGATGGTGGGGAAACTGGAGGAGCTCATCTTCAAATCATTCGCTCTGCCAGCAGGGCTGCTGGGAGTGCCTGGTCAGCGCCAGGTCTGTGCTGGGGGCTGGGGATTTGGTGGCCAACAGGACCAGCCCAGCCCCTGCTCGGGATGGCAGAACTGCAGGGCGAGCCAAAGGCAGGACTGCCCTGAAATGTTCAGACCTCCCTGGAAATTCAGGGGCTGTGTGATGTGGGCTGCCTGGGGCCTCCCGGGGCAGTAGAACAGAGAGGGGCTTGTTGTCCGAAGGAGCCTCACCTCCCCCCAACTGTATTTCTTGGTCCACCTACACCCTCGCCTCCGCCCTAGCTCCCTGCTTTACAGAGTTCCTCAGAGCCCGCAGGGCCTCTGGCCTTCCACTTCCAGGGGCAAGATTTGGCTGGAAAAATCCTGGCCCACTGCCCGCTCCTCTGGCTAGCCCTTGGGAGACCCACGTTCCAGCTCCCACACGGTTGTGGGAGGCCAGCCTGGGTTCTCAGCCTGCTCAAGTTATCATAATTTATAATCCCAACAGCTCCCACTGATTAGGCATTAATTTATATAAGCCTCGAAGCAACCCATTTCAGTGATGTGGAAACTGAGGCTTAGAGAGGTATGGTCATTTAAGCCACACAGCTCCTAAGGGGCAGCCCTGATATTCAATGCCAGGCCTGTCTGACATTAGAGCCAGGAAATAGGAGACTTTTAAGGATGAGCATCGCCGGGTTCTCGCTGGACCAGGCATGATGCTCTCTGACATAGTTTGCATTCAACAGGACCTGAGAGCCAGATCCCCTGAGCTGTGGGCCCAGACCTCAGGCACAAGCATAGGGGGGTACCTTTGGTGTACTTTCTTCAGACCCCTCTGCGGGTGACAGTACCAATTCGGGCAGGGAGTGTGGGGCGTTTGGAGGTCCCGAGAGGTGTTTATTTCATCTCCTCTGTGCATCAGGCTGAAAGGTGCCTCTGCATATGGCAAGGCGAGGCCTCCCTGGGAAACCATCTGCCCAGAGTGCGTGGGGAGATCTGGCACAGGCCACCAACTGTCCCGCCCACACGGCCAGCAAGGCTGGTGGGCCCGACACACTTTTCTCTGGGCACCTGTTCTGTCCTCCCTCAAGCTAACCAGAAGTTGGGTGGGCGGTGCAGGGGTGGCATTGGCTGGGGGCTAGATCAGCCCCAAGTCCCCAGTGGGGAGGTGACAGGGGACACTTAGAGCGCTGGCAGACACTGTGTCCAGGTGAAAGGCCGGAGCTGAGGAGCTATTGGCCTGAGCTGTGCTGCCTTCTTTGAGTGTTGCCTGAGTACCTACTGTGTGCTAAGCCTGGGCCCAGCGTGGGAAGGTGGCCAGGTGAGAGGCACTCATGTTCTGAACACAGGCTCCAGCAGGAGCGCTTTTGTGCCTGTCCAGGCATGGGGCTGAGAAACTGGCCTTGGGTCCCACCTTAGTCACCTCACCCATCACTGTGGCCTCACAGCCCCCTGCCCCTCTATCCCTCCCTCTGGATGGTGACAGGGTGTAATGAGATGTTCCCTAAAAACCTGTCCTCAACATCCAACATTTCGTGGTCAATATCCTGAGCTCTGATTCAGTGTCCAGAGGAGGTGAGGCAGAGGGTCCCTTGGGATCTTGGGTTCCTTGCTGATAACCGTTCTAGGGAAGAGGCTGAGAATGAGGCAGCACATGGCACCCACCCTGATTAGATGATGCTGGTTCACAGCTGAGGGCTTGAGACCCAGAGGGTGACACAGCTTGCCCTGGGGCACCAGGCTGGGGAGTGACCAAGGCGGAATGCAGACCCAGAGCCTCTGCCTGGCACTGGTTCCTAACCACTGAGCCAGTGATCCTTAAACTTGAAGGGGAACATGAAAATCATGTGGAAATTGTGTTGAAAATCCACATTCCCTCCTCCCCTTCCCTGCATCCCACCCGACAGGATTCTAACCCAGCATGTCTGACGAATGCATTTTTTTTTTTTTTCTTTTAATTTTATTGTTGTTGTATTACGAATGCATTTTAACAGGAGAACTCTGATGCAGGCCTTGGGAGGGCCTCACTTTGAGTACCTGAGCCATAGCAGAGATGGGGGCCCTTCCCACCCAGTCAGCCCATCCCCACCCTGGTCCTGGATGGACATGCTGGTCTGCCAAGGGGCTCGGCTCCCACACATGGCCCTGCCCCTCTAATCTCCTGCTTCCCATAAGCTGCTTGTCCTTTAAGTAGCCCTGGGGAGCCGGTGACTTGGGCCAGACCCTTGAATATCCCCTTCAGCCTAGTTGTGGGCTCCCTGCACCCTCTATGTGGCTTTTCTCAGCCCTCTCCCCCTGCCAGGGCTGAGTGGGCTCATCAGTGCAGAGGGAGGCCTCTCAGAGAAGAGCTTCAGGGAAAGTCCAGGTCTGTGCATGGGGACGCTCTCTGTGGGGAGTCCCATCCTTTCCAGCCCCTCCTAAAGTTTCCATGGTGACTGCTGTCTCCATGGTATCCCTGGATGCAGAGCTAGTGGGGAAAAGGGTGGATCCCAGGCCCCCATACTCACCCTAAGCTCTGTAAAAACATATGTCCTATCTCCACCACCCTGGGAGATCCCAAACGCTAGGGAGTCACCTTCCCAAAGGGATCAGTCAGGGATGGGAGAGAGAGAGAGACAGGAAGCCCCCCATCCCCCCAAGTTTATCATTTCCTCCTCTGTTCTGTGCTGCCTGGTGCACCTCCTTTCCAGCACATGTCGCACTGCATGGCATTATCTGTTTACTTGTCTGTCTCTCCCACTACACCGTGAGCTTCTCCAGTGGGAACTGTCTGACTCATCATCCCCCATCGCCTGGGCCCAGCACAGGGCCTGGCACAGAGCAGCTGCTCCCAAATATGTCCTAGACAGAATTTAATTGAATTATGTAAAAAGCCATGTCTGGCTCCTCAAGTTTAATGAGCAGCAGGGTTTGACGGGGTGGTTCCCAGGCTCTGGGGTCCAGCAGACATTGGGCTTGAATCCCAGCTCTGCTGTCCCTAACTGGGGGACCTTGGACAAGTCACTCCACCTCTCTGAGCCCCAGCCCCCTGTCTGTAAAGTGATCATTTCCATGCCCGAGCACTGTTTTGTCGATCTGTCGATCTGTCGATCGCTACTGAGGACCACTCTTGCACTAAGCCTGGCGCTGGGCACTGGGGTACAGTGGCGCACGCGTGCCCCACCCTCTGAAGCTCAGTCTTGCAGAAGTGAAAAGTACTTGCCTAGTACTGATCAATAAATGCAGTACTTCTTCTTCCCTATTAAAGTGGGTGGCTCCTCCCCAGTGGCCTCTCATCTCTCCAGAGGAGGGGCAGGGTAAGGACAGGGGATAGAGGAGGCCTGTCCCCAGGTTCCAGGAGGAGACCTCGAACCCAGGAGCCAGGGCCTACTGTTTTCTCCAGGATCCACTGCCCCTAACTCTGGGGTGCAGGAAGCTGTGTGTGTCCAGGTCAGGCTGGGAACTGCGGGGCAGGAGACTGGGGCTCTTGCTCTGGCTCTGTCCCAGCTCTGTAAGACCTTGAGTGTGTCTTTTCCTCTTCCTGGCCCTCTGTGTATCTCTCCATGAATGAGGTGGCTGAGCAGATCTTTGGTCCTCAGGCTTCAGCCTGCTCCCCCCTTTCTGGGTCCTGAAGATCCCATGACTAGGTTTCTAACAGCTTGATCTCCAAAGAGGTCTCCACCCTCATGCTTATGCCAGCCTGGGTGGGGCCGTGGGGTGAAGGGGGTGGGGATGAGAAGAGCTGACAAGACAGAGTGAATTCGAATCCTCAAGAGTTAGCCAAAGAGACTGCTGGGGTTGACATCAGCACAAGCAGATGTCTTCAGTACAGACATCAGGTCTGGGGACAGGCAGTGATTTTGGGACCCCTCTGCTCAGTTCTTCTAGGAAGCTGGGTCCACATGGGGCTGAAGGCCAGAGAGCTTTCACTGCAAAGCCAAACAGACGTGGGCCCAGGGTCTGCTCTGTTAGACTGGCTGTGCCACCTGAACATCTGAACATCTCTGAGCCTCAATTTCCTCCCCTGTAAATGAGGATAATGAACAGCACCTACCTCCTGGGGGCACTGTGTGGAGTCCATGAGATATTGCCCACAGAAGGCCTGGCATGCAGTAGGCACTTAAGAAACATGAGCTCTTTCCCTTGCCTCCTTCTTCCCCCATCCCCCTCATCCTCAACCCCAGCCAGATGGGGCTCGGGGAAGAGGAAGTGAGAAGCTGCCCTTCCCCACAGTGGAAGGGAGGGGAGGAGGCTTGGCTCTGTTTCCTTGGAATCCACTCAGTGACTGGACACTTATGCATGTGAGGCACCCATGCCTCAGTTTCTCCTCTGTTGAATGGCAGCAGCTGAGATGGAGCAGGAACTTCCTATTGGCTCGAAACCGACATAAGGCAAACCTGAGACCGGCCTGGGGATGTGGTCCTATCTCCGGGCAGCTCAGATGCATTCATTCTGTGACTCAGGGAGCTTGGAGGAGCTCTTTCCCACCTTTCCCAGCTGCCATAGGCCCTTGGTGACCTGAAGCCCTTGGGCTAAAGTGTGGTGGGGCATTTTGGGGGAGGTTTGGAGCTCCTAGAGGCAGCACAGGTGCTCCAGGGACTAACAGAGCCTCCTCAGTCCTTAACCCTCTTCTCCCCTCCAACTCATTGCAGGGACTTCCTGCCCCGAGGATCTGGCATTGTCACCAGACGCCCCCTGGTCCTGCAGCTGGTCAATGCTACCACAGGTATGTGCCCTCAGCCAGGCTGGCCTCTTGGGTCCCACACCCCATCCCCAAGGAAAGGTCCAGCACACCAGCTGAACTGGTTTGCTGTGTGACTTTGGGCAGGGCTTCCTGTCTTCGGGCCTCATTCCCCATTTGGATAGTGAGGATAAAAATGCATAAGGGAGAAGTGGCATTGTGGAGAGGGAGGAGAAGGCCATATTTGGGGTGGGGTTCTATTCCCAGTGGCAGATGGGACTCAGGTGGGTTAGGGGCTATGGTGCTTACTCCTCCTCTTCCCCTTCACCGCCACCCTCCACCCCCACTTTTGGAGCAGAATATGCCGAGTTCCTGCACTGCAAGGGGAAGAAATTCACCGATTTCGAGGAGGTGCGCCTGGAGATCGAGGCTGAGACCGACAGGGTCACAGGCACTAACAAAGGCATCTCGCCAGTGCCCATCAATCTTCGCGTCTACTCACCGCACGGTGAGACCTGGCAGTGTTCCGGACCTCTGGGCTCCCTTGCTTAGCCCCGCCCCCTAGGACCATTTTCTTGCCCCCACCCCCTTTCTGGCTCCACCCCCTAGCCGAGTTGCGCCCCGTCAGCGACCTGTCCTCAGAGCAGGGATACCCAAGCCCCGCCCTGTTTGACTCCACCTACCATTGGCCACGCCTCTAACGTCGGCCACTTTGTCCCACTTTCCCTAACCCCGCCCACCTGGGGATCCTCTGTAAGCTTGTATCTGAATCCGCCTGCCTAGGGCCACGCCTCTTGGCTTGAGCCCGCCCTCTAACCCCCTGTCCAGTGCTGAACCTGACCCTGGTGGACCTGCCCGGAATGACGAAGGTCCCCGTGGGAGACCAACCTCCCGACATTGAGTTCCAAATCCGGGACATGCTCATGCAGTTTGTCACCAAGGAGAACTGCCTCATCCTGGCTGTGTCCCCGGCCAACTCCGACCTGGCCAACTCCGATGCCCTCAAGATCGCCAAGGAGGTGGACCCCCAGGGTAAGTTCCCATCCGCAGCCAGAGACAGCACAAGGCTCCAGGATCTTCTCCTCACAGCGTAAGGGAGAGCCACTGAGGGTGGGATCTGAATCATGCCTTTAAAAATGTTAGCGCCGACTGTCATGGCTCAGCTGGTTGAGCATGGGCCGGGCAAAGCGAAAGGTCGCTGGTTCGGTTCCGGTCAGGGCGCATGACTGGGTTGTGGGCCCCAGCCCCTGTTGGAGCACGTGTGAGAAGCAACCCATCTGATGTTTCTCTTACACATCCACGATTCTCTCCCTCTCTTTCTCCCTTCCTTCCCCTCTCCTTCCCCTCTCTCTAAAAATAAATCAATAAAATCTTTCAGGGAAAAAAAAAAAAAAAACATAAAAAATCATGTCGGCCACCCTGTGGGAACAGATGGGGCAGGCAGCAAGTGAGAGAGGGAACGGGGAGATGGAGCAGCAGGATGGCAGGGGGAGGAGCGCATGGGGCCACCTGTGTGAGAGCAAGTGTGGCCATAGACAGTCTCCTTCCCGCCCTCCAGGCCAGCGCACCATCGGGGTCATCACCAAGCTGGACCTGATGGACGAGGGCACAGATGCCCGAGATGTGCTGGAGAATAAGCTGCTGCCCCTGCGCAGAGGTAGCCAGGCCACTCCTGTGACTCCCTGCACGGCCCTGCCCTTTACCCCCGCCCCCTACAAGGGGTTCACCCTGACGTTGACCCCATCCACAGGCTACATTGGGGTGGTGAACCGCAGCCAGAAGGACATCGATGGCAAAAAGGACATCACGGCTGCCTTGGCCGCTGAACGCAAGTTCTTCCTCTCCCACCCGTCCTACCGACACTTGGCTGACCGCATGGGCACGCCCTACCTGCAGAAGGTCCTCAACCAGGTAGGAGCTCAGGGCAGAATGAGGCCTGGGAAAACCAGCCTGAGAACAGAATCATTTATAAGTGTGTCTTGTGGGGGTGACTAGCAGAGGTTAGCATCCCCATCATGCGGATGAACCTTTTTCTGTCTGGCGCCTGGGAGGAGAGCCCCAGGATGGAGAGAAGACCAAGATCTTGTGTGCAGGGTGGCACTGGCCAGGCCTTAGGTTTGGAGGCACGACTCCCGTGTGTTTGGCTGAAGACGTTGGCTCCTCCTGAAATGGGAAGAGGCTGGAGATGGGAACGGTGACCCCAGCAGCTCCCTAGGATGTTTCTCCATCTGTGCTGGGGCTTCGGAAACTGGGGCATGTATGTGTTGACAGAGGGAAGGCAATGGGGAGCACAGTGTGGCATGGAACAGGATTGGAAGTCTTGCAGGCACAGGCCTGGGTTCCAGTCCCAACATTGTCACTCACCCACTGAGACAGTGTCCAGCTCTCTGAGCCTCTATCTTTGCATCTGTAAAATAGTGATAATGGTGATAAGACCCTGTTTCATCAGGCTGTTGTGCAGGTTCAGGGAGACACTGTGTGGGAGGACCTAGCCAGAGTGAGCCCCAGGACTTGAGAGGGGAACAGCCTGCTGGTCATCCCTGCCCCTGCTCTATTTTGTGTGGCCCACATGGTGTCTAAACATATTAGTTAAAAATCAGGTAATTTCAAATAAAAATCTAGATTCCTGGCTTCTTTGAAAGTGGAGGCATTCACTCATTAGGTCAATTAATACACCTCCGTGAGGACCTACTATGTGCCAGGCCCTGCCCTCGGGCAGCTTTTGCTCTGGTGGGCAGGGATGCGGCTGCCCTCTTTAGCTCTCCACCTCACCATGTCCACAGCCTCCCTGGCATCCTGGCCCTGTGACTTGTGACCATGGCCTTAACTCTTGTCTGGCTCCCACCCCCAGCAACTGACGAACCACATCCGGGACACACTGCCTGGGCTGCGGAACAAGCTGCAGAGCCAGCTGCTGTCCATCGAGAAGGAGGTGGAGGAGTATAAGAACTTCCGTCCTGACGACCCAGCACGCAAGACCAAGGCCCTGCTGCAGTGAGGGGCTGCTCCCTAACTCTTGACTCCCCATCCCTGAGCTGCGCTGCCCCCTAGCCCCGGCACAGGGCTCTCCCAGGTACCCTCTGCTGGGCTGCTGCACCCCCTCAGGCCACACCGCTCTCCCCGCAGGATGGTCCAGCAGTTCGCCGTGGACTTTGAGAAGCGCATTGAGGGCTCAGGGGACCAGATCGACACCTATGAACTCTCGGGGGGAGCCCGCATCAACCGCATCTTCCACGAGCGCTTCCCCTTTGAGCTCGTCAAGGTAGAACAGGTTCCCAGGAGGTCAGAGGGCTCAGAACGACCCGCTCACATCCCCAGGACTCTCCCATGTGTACCTTGGCCCCTGTGCCCAGCCCTGGGAGTGGGGCAGGCCCCATCATGGCCTCCCAGGTAGTGAGACAGGCCCTGACTGGCCACCTCTCACTCTCCCACACAGATGGAGTTTGACGAGAAGGAACTCCGAAGGGAGATCAGCTATGCCATCAAGAATATCCATGGCATCAGGCATGTATTGGGACCAGGGAGGGGGGCCCAACCCCAGAAGGCAGGGGGTCTAGTGCAGAGGCACAGGGAGTGAAGAAGTGAGCCCCCCTCAGGAAAGACCCAAGAGTCCTGTTCCTTAGTTCCCCCAACCCCAACTTTCTGGTTCCCGGTTTGCACAGGTTCCTGTTGGGGAAGGTGGATGGGAGGCCTGAGCTACCACCCTCTCTGCAGCCTACTGCCCTCCTTTGCTGTCCCTGGAATCAGGGCCTAGGGGTTGGACTAGCTGGGCAGAGCCCAGGACTCAGGTGGCCCTCTGGGCCTGGGCTCCCTGCCCATCTCTAGGGTGGGAGCTTCCCCAGTCCTACCCAAATGGCTCCGCAAAGCACCCCAACCACTGGGTAGGGCCTGGGCCGGAGCACCTAGGTATTGGTCTGTGTCCTTGTACAATGGGATGGGGCCTCTTGACCCTCCAGACCCTCCATAGTCCCAGTGACCCTAAGTGGGCCCATTCTAACCCACTTCTCACCTATTGCCAACCCCAAGGCCTGTGAAGCAGGAAGCGGGATTGAGAAATAGACTGTTCCTTAAAAGCTTTCACCCACTTCAGGGATCCAGATCAATACCGTGCATTCTCTCAGCAAGGAAATTTAAAGCACCTGCTATATGCCAGGCAGTGCGAACAAGACCAAAACGCCCCTGATTTCATGCAGGTTCAGTTCCAAGGCTTGGCAGGGAATTTATAGACTGATAACTGCATTGGCCAAGGCACAGGAAAAATCTCTCTCCTACTCTTAAAATAAAATGCTTTATTCTTGGAAAGGCTCTTAAAGAGATCCCAGTTCTGCAGTTTTCAAACCATTTCTGGCCACAGAACCTTTAGTATGTGCAGGTTCTTAAGAGGCAGTAAGACAGAAAGGCAGACAGAAGCAGACCTCATCTTGTCCCCAAGAGCAATGATGGAAAGCCCTTCCTTAGAGACCCTGCCCATTTTTCAGATGGGGATACTGAAGCCCAGAGACGGGTAGTGGGGCAACCCTGAGGGCGGAGCTCAGGGGCATGGGGCAGGCCCTGGCCTGGTGCTCCTGGTAGGAGCTGGCCTGTGACATTGCCCTTCTCCTGCTCCGGGCATTCAGAACCGGGCTCTTTACCCCAGACATGGCCTTTGAGACCATTGTGAAAAAACAGGTGAAGAAGATCCGAGAGCCGTGTCTCAAGTGTGTGGACATGGTTATCTCGGAGCTAATCAGCACCGTTAGACAGTGCACCAAGAAGGTAACCGGCGGCCCGGCCAGCCCCACCTCTGCCCTGCTCCTGCACTGCTCACAGGCGCCCCTTCCTCACGCCCCCCTCCCCTCGTCTCCTCAGTAGCATGTACAGACCTCAGCGGGGTGGGAGAGGCAGGTCGCCACAGACCAGGACAGGGAGACTCTCTAAGGGGGCCTCACCTACACCCTGGTCCCCAGGCCCAGGACACCAGGGACGAGACGCTGGTAAGACAAGGATGATGGTGGCTATTTATTGAAAAGCCCACCAAGAGCTCCCCTAGCTCAGGAAAAATACGGCTTAAGGGGACCCTGAGCCCCTTGTCCACCCTCAGAGGTCAGTCATCTTTGGGGACTCCAGGGAAAGGTCCTGGGGAAGCTTTGGTCCTGGAGACAGGTGAGGGACAGGACTCTCTTGGGTGCTGCTGTAGGGGCCTGGATGGCCAGAGAGGTGCAGAGGACCTGTGTCTAGCAGGGACCCCACTCCCCACTGTCCTTCATCCTGCCCATTCTCACACCACCCTCACCCAGGACCCCTACTCAGGACCTTCCCTTTCCTTTCACCCACATGTCCTTCCAGAGACAGAGCTGTCTTCCATCTGCTATGTCATCTGAGCCTCATGGAACTACCTAAGCCGGGCAGGGCAGGGCAGGGAGGATGGCACCCGTGGCACAGCAGCAAAACTGAGGCTCAGGAGGTCAAGTGACTTGTCCAAGGTCACACTGGCTCTGAGGTGGCAGAGCTGTTCCTGGAAGCCAAGGCTTTGGACTCCAAGTCCAGTGCTCGTTTGATTCCACCCCCAGCCTCCCTCCCTTCCCTCTCCTCACTGCTGCCCTGGCCCGTCTCTGTCACCACCTCCACTCTGTCTTTCCTCTTCTCTCTCTTCTGTCTTCCTGAGCTGAGTTCCTCCAGACCGCTTTGGAGGAGAGGCAAGGATGACCCTGAGGAGAAAGGGCAGGGCAGGAGCAGAGCAGGGCGCAGCAGAGTGGAGGGCGGCGCTGCGCTGTGGCTGCAGGAGGCGTCTGCAGGGCGGCCGTGCACGTGGAGTGCCGGGAGCGGGGCTGCTGGCTGCGGCCACCCTGGTGGGAGTCAGGATTTGCTGGGCTTTGGAGTCGGGCTGAAGTGAATGCCAGAGGTGCTAGGAAACTGAGAACGGAACAGAATGGCTGGGTTCTGGCCTGGGTCAGCCCCTTAGGAGGACTCAAGGCTGTGACAAAGATGGCGTTGGAAAGGAGAGAGCGGGCAGGCGCAGGGTAGCTGAGGAGCGAGGGGTCAAGCCCTGGGGAGAAGATCTGAACTCAGTAAGGGGCCTTGTACGGAGCAGGGGGTTTGGTCCTTCAGAAGCACCCCCGTACCCACAGAACCTGGGGGTGCTTGGCAGCACCTGGGAGGTGCCAACCCCGGGTGGCGGTAGGGAGGGCCGGGTCCCGTGCTCACTTTGTCTTCTGTTCTCTCTCTTCCTGTGTCGATGTCTCTTTCTGTCCCCCCATGCCTGTGCCATGCCCTGGCCCCGCTCCGCTTTCACGCCTCCCCCCGCCCACCTGTGGCTGCTTCTCTCCTTGTCCCTCCTCCTCCCCGGGTGCAGGACGGGCCTCTTCACACCTGACCTTGCTTTTGAAGCCACAGTGAAAAAGCAGGTGCAGAAGCTCAAAGAGCCCAGTATCAAGTGTGTGGATATGGTAGTCAGTGAGCTCACGTCTACCATCAGAAAGTGTAGTGAAAAGGTATGGCAGCCCCCTGGGCGGGGCGGGGCCTGGCTGTCCCTTCCTCATGGCCATGGCCTCCCGTGGGCCGAGCAGGCCGGCCTGGCAACCTTAGCCACCCACGTGGATGCGCAGTTTATAACGCTGGGTCCACTTACACTCACAACTCCGTCAGGCCTCCATCTTTGCCAATAGACTTTGCTCCAACCCGAGCATCCTCTCAGTGCACCGGCCCCGTCCACCAGTAACAGTAACGGTGACCACAAGGATGATAAGGAGCAGGCTGCTCTTGCATGCCAAGGGCTAGGCTAAGTGCTTGCCCCTGTTATCTGACTTGTCTCAACAGACCTAGTAAGTGGCAGTATTATCCCCATTTTACAGATGACAAAACTGAGTCTCCGTAAAGAAGAGCAGAATGGATTTTAGGTTAGGGAGGCTGAGGGAAGACATCTGGGCTCAGGGTCTCCTGGGGTTGGGGAGCTATCCTGGCCCCTCAAAACCAAGTTGCCTAAAAGCATATTGGATTACTCATTTTACATTAATCCATACGCATTTGGCAGGGTCAGCCTCCTTTTGAGTCATCCGTGACCTTTTAGATGCCTTTTTCCTACTTGTCTACTTTTGGGCATTTTGAGGATTTTTAGCCAGGTTGTCTGAAGCAGTTCTTCCCAGGGGACTACATGAGCATCAGTTGCCTGGGGGACCCTTTCCAGAATCCGAAGGCTGCCCCACTCCCAAAAGGATGAACCAGAATCTCTGGGGAAGAGCCCAGCCTCGCCTGTACTTGAAAAAACTCCCTGTGCTGGAGAGGTGGGGGCACATCTGCCTTAACCTCCTGTTTCAAATAAGTATCACAGTTTTCATGGCTCATACAGTGAGTCACATGTACCCCTTTCACAATCCTGTCTCTTTTTTGTTTTTATAGAGACAGTCCATCAAACGGGTATAGATTAAGCAAATTAGCCTCCACTCAGTGCCTATTCCGGGTGGAATAAAAACTGGGCTGGACTCCCCCACTCCACAGTGTGGTGGCACCTGAGCCATGGTCCCACTGCGTTGGGAGGCCTACACAAAGTTGCCTTGCAAAACATTTTCACAATTTATATGTCTCCAAATCTCTTCTATACATAGGTTTGTTTATCTTGTTGTGTAATCACACTATGAATGTATTACCCTCATGCTTTTTCTCTTAGTAATAGGGATTTTAATTTTTCTTTTTTTTTGTCAATTTCAGTTGGCATTCAATATTATTTTATATTAGTTTCAGGTGTACAGCATACAGCATAGTGGTTAGACATGTATATAATTTATGAAATGATCCTCCCAAAAAGTCTAGTACCCACCTGGCACCATATGTACTTATTACCAATGCACTTTTAGAGTATTATTAACATAGTCTACATAAAATTTTGAATGCTTAATATCCTATTCAGGACATTTATCACAGTTTACTTAACCATTTCCCTAGTGGTGAACATATTTAAACTGTCTCCAGTTTTCCAATATTACAAATAACCTGGCAATGAATATCTTTGTGTATAAAGAATTTTCCTTAGGATAGATTCCTAGAAGACTGATTACTAGATGTAAACATTTAAAAATCACAGAACATTTTGCTGAACTGAATTCCCAAAAGAGAGCAGTAATTATTGTAAATGGTAACATTTTGGAAGCAACCCATATGGCTGTCAAGAGGAGACTGATTCTATAATGTATTACACAGACAATTGAAGGCGATAGAGTCATCCCTTGGAGACTTTCCGGGTTTTGTTTCAGACCTTTGCAATAAAAGCACAAAAAGGCAAGTCACACAAAAATATTTTTGGTTTCCCAGTGCATATAAAAGTTACATTTGGGCTGTACTGCAGCCGGTTAAGTGTGCAATAGCATTTTGTCCCCCCAAAAAGCAATTTCTGTAAAAATACTTGCCTACTGAAAAACGTGAACGGTCATGTGAGCCGTCATGGAGCCACAGTCTTTTTTGCTGGTGGAGGATCTTACCTTCAAGCTGCAAAAACACGACACCTGCAAGGGGTGATAAAATGTTTGTCAATAGCTGCTGAAAAGACCAAGCAGGTTTATTTCCTTTTACATCTCCCCCCGTAGCACACTGTGAGAAAAAGGAAAAGGTAGTTTTCAGAAAAGAATGTGTTGTATTTAAGGGGATGATATATGTGAATGATGAAGTTCCAAAGATATAGCCACCAAAATGCTAACTCTTCCTTTAAGAAAGGGCAAGAACATAGGAATTTTTCCATTTTACTGCACAAATTTTAATCACTTTCACATTTTTTACCGTGCGTCTGTATGATTTTTGTGAGCAGGAAAAAAATCAGCAAAAATTTAAAGCTTTGAAATTATGTTTTAAAACACTTCCGCCTTTTGGTTTCCTTAATAGATAGTATTTTTTGGTTTCCTTAATAGATAGTATTCATTTATTTTTTTATTTACATGGCAAAATTCACGATCTTTGTCTTTTTTGTTTGTTTGGTTTTGGTTTTTTGCCCTCCCTAAATGTTCTAAGTGTCCAGCTCCTGCCAGAAGTTTGAGAAATAGTCAGGCGTAATTATTCCTTAGCCTGCTGGGATTAGTTTTCATCTGGGCGAAACCTGGAGCTCCGTGTCAGGCATGCACGCCGGTGTGAACCTCAGTTCTCTTAGCATCCCTCGGGGGAAGGTGCCGTGACTACCACATTTTCCACTTGGAGAAACAGAGGCTCCGAGAGGCCCAGCCACTGCTCTGAGGAGTGTTGGCCGGGCGGGGGCTGGCTTGGAACCCAGGGCCATGTGACTCCAGGGCCTGGGCCTGACCGCTAACTGGTGGGCTCCAACTCACCGCCCTGCTCAGCCAGCCAAGGTCTGAGAGAGAAAGTTCCATTTTAAAAACTGGCTAAAAGTTCCAGGAATGCTTAGAGGCCGTCAGAATGGAAAAAGATGCTCAAAAGGAATAGAGAACTTCTCAAAGGGGCGGAGGCTGCCCTTCCGTGCGTGACATGTGGAAAACTTGAATGTGACATCCAGGCAGTTAGTGGGAGAACTGGTCATGCTCTTTGGCAAATTGCACCCCCTCCCCCCACTGCAACCCAACCCTGCGAGAGAGCACTTGGGACCACCTCAGAGGAGGCCTTCTGGTGGGGATGACTCAGCCCCAAATCTCTGTTCCAACTTGGAGACTCCTTCAAGGAGGAGTGGGAACCAGCCCTTGAGCCTCCTGGGGCAGCAGGATCCAGGGGGCCTCTCCATGGGTTTGTCTCTAAGCCCCTGGTCTCAGGCTGCCCCTCCCCCAGGTCCCCTGGCTTGGCCGCATCAGCCACTGGACTGGTGGGGTGGGAGGAGGCCACATCTCACGTCTGCCTCTCTGGGCTGGCATCCAGGACGCTGCTTCCATCCCCATCTTCCTTCCTTTCCCGGTGGCCCCACCCCATCTCCTTGGCCTCCATCTTGCCCTCATAATCAGTACCTGTGACCTAGTCATGCTAACCTGCAGCTCTCTTCCCACCTAGGGGGGTCCACCTGCGTGGCCTGGCCCAGGGGCAGAGAGCAGTTCTAGCTTTGCCCCACTGGGGTCCAGGTGGCCACTGCGTGGGGAGTGCAGGCCAACAGGATGGGGTGTCCCTGTGAGTGGGCTCCCACCCTCGGGTAGGCTCCCACCTTCTGCAGCTCAGCGAGTCTCCCTCCCGGAGCAGTTGATGGCTCATGAGTCAGAGGGCCCTGGAGCCTGGGTCCCTGCGCCTTGGCAAGGAGGGCAAAGACATACATCCTTTGTTCATTCCCTGGTCCCTTCCGTGTGCCCTCTGTGAGCATGGGTGGCGCACCTGGCCTTGCCCCTGCCTTCAGGGCAATTAGAATACAGTTTGATGAAGGAAGGTGACAGGGAGGCCCCCAATCCCGCTCTTGGGTGGTTAGGGCAGGCTTTTGGAGGGAGGTGGCATCCAACCGTGACTTGAAGGAGAAGGAGTCAACCTGGGCTTTGTCCAGAGTCCCACTGAACGGAGGGCAGAGTTCACAGGCAGAGGGGGAGGGCTTGGAGCAACCTCTCCTTCAGCCTCAGGTGACTAAAACTGGAAGGAAGTAGGTGCTATGAGTACTTTGGGTTAGGACTCCAAAGGAGTGTGGTAGAGAGACAGTTGCCTGGCCAGCTCGGAGCCAGACAGACGTGGCTGGAGATGATGGCGCACCTTTGCAGGTGCGAGCCCGCAAACAGGGGCAGACCTGGGTGGATTCCACTGAGAGGGCCAGGGGCCCAGCCAGGCCCCCGCGGGGTACTGCTCATGCTGCTGGCACCCCCACTCTGCATGCCCCCCGTGGCCGTGCCCTCGCATGCCCACCTCTGTGGCTTCTGCATGTCGTTTGTGTGACTGCTGGTTCCCCTGCCTCCTAGCCCTGGCAAGGAGCACTGCCTGTCCCCAGCCTGATTCAGGAGGCCAATTGGCACCTTGGGCCCTTCCCTCCCCAGATTCTTCCTGGGGAGGAACTCCCGGCCTGACTCCCTTCCTGACTGCCCCACCAAGCCTTTGAGCAAGGGGGAGCCCTGAGGGTCAGTGAGAGCTTTGGGACCTAACGGTCCACCAAGCAAAGGCCTCAGTGGAACGTCTGTTTCCAAGGTGGCTGCCACCAGGACGGCGCCAAGGAGCAAGCGGATTCCCGTGGCGTTTCTGCCTGGGAACCGCCCTCCCACACCCCTGGTTGCCCAGCTAGGACAGTGCAGAGAGCCTGCAATCAGGAAGATCCTTGAACTGCCATTTGGAACCCATTCTTGGAGGAAAGGGGTGGCCATGGCTGGGTGCCATCAGCTTCCTGGGACCCCGGGTCTCTCTGCTCCCCCACTTTGGGGATTATGTGTGTGCCTCCACCCCCACACGCCTGGACACCCTGGACTCCGGTGGGGTTGGGATGTTTCTTGCCTGTGCCGCCTGTGTACGTGGCTGTCTCCCCTGCTGCCCTCCCCCCAGCTCCAGCAGTACCCGCGGCTGCGAGAGGAGATGGAGCGCATCGTGACCACGCACATCCGGGAGCGTGAGGGTCGCACCAAGGAGCAGGTGAGCACGCAGCCTTTCCTCCGTCCTGCCCGGGCTCTCTTCCTTCTTCCCGTTTCGTCTCTTCTGTGTCAGCCGCCTTCATACTTTCTGTCCTCATACCAAATCTCTGCTTCTCTCTGCTTGATTGTGGGGAAATTCATACATGTAGATATGTATACATATATGAATATATGTAATACAATGCACTGTGCAGTTCTGTGATATTAAATACATCCACATTGTTGTGCTCTCATCACCACCATCCATTTCCAGAACTTTTCATCTTCCCAAAATGAAATTCTAACTCCCTGTTAAACACTAACTCCCCGTTCCCCTTCCCCCTAACCGCCAGGACCCACCACTCTACTTTCTGTTTCTATGCACTTGACAACTCACGGGACCTCATATAAGTGATAAAACATCCATTTGTCCTTTCGCGTCTTGCTTATTTCGCTGAGCATAATGTTCTCGAGTTCATCCACGTTGTAGCAGGTGTGAGCATTTCCTTTTTAAGGCTGAGTAATATTCCAATGTATATACTACATTTTGTTTATCCATTTGGGTTGTTTCCACCTATCGGCTATTGCAAATAGTTCTCCTATGAACGTAGGTGTACAAGTATCTCCTTGAAGCCTTGCTTTCAATTCTTATGGTTATATGCTATATGTATATACCTAGAAATAGAATTTCTGGACCATATGGTAATTCTATGTAATTCTGTATGTGGTAATTTTTTAAAATTGATTTTAGAGAGCGGGGAAGGAGCGGAACATAAATGTGCGAGAGAAACATTGATCAGTTGCCTCTTACACACACCTTGACTGGGACTGAACCTGAAACCCAGGCATGTGTCCTGACCCGGAATCGAACCTGCAACCTTCCAGTCTACAGGATGACGCTCCAACTGAGCCACACTGGCCAGGGCTGCATGTAATTTCTTGAATAACCACCATGCTAATTTCCAAGGCAGCTGCACCATTTTACATCCCCACCCTTTATTTCTCAATTTTCTAGCAGCCTATCCTCTCTCTGGTCATCTATCTTAGGGCCTCTCTATCTGCTGTTTTCCTGGGTCACCTACCCCTGACATAGCCACGCCTCTTCCCTTTGTGCAGCCTTTCATCAAAAATTCATCATTCATTCAATCACAAGCATACTGCTGAATGCTGCCTCTGTGCTGGGAGCAGGTGACCGTCCCACCTCACAGCCCTCACACAGCTCACAGACCAGTCCTCTTTCCTTGTCCGTCTCTCATCCTCTGTCGAAGCCCACCTCTGGGTGCCACTTCCCAATTCCTTTCCTTACACATCCCTTTGCCACAATTGTGCTGTCCCCAATCCCTCACATTGTTGTTTGTGACTGACTGATCCCACCCTGACTGGTGTGGCTCAGTTGGCTGAGTGTTGTCCTGCAAAGCAAAGGGTCGCTAGTTCGATTCTCTCCCTCTCTTTCTCACTCCCTCCCCTTCTCTCTAAAAATAAATAAATAAAATCTTTAAGAATTCTTATTGGTCCCTTTTTAATTAAAAAGGTGATCAGCCCTGACTGGTGGCACAGTGGATAAGGCGCAGGCCCAAGAACCCAAAGGTCACTGGTTCGATTCCCAGCCAGGGCACATAACCAGGTTGCAAGCCAGGTCTCCAGTCAGGTCTGTGGCTGGAGGCAGGTGAAAGGCAACCATACATTGACCTCACTCCCTCTCTGCCTCTCTCCCTTCCCCTCTCTCTAAAAATAATTTTAAAAATATATTAAAAGAAAAAAATTCAATCAGTAGAGATGTGATGAAATTACAAGTGTCCCTGTCCCCCAGTTTCCCCTTCCAGGCATTTCCCCCTGACACGCAGATACCAGATTCCATCCTCATCCTAAGATGACATGTATGTCACGCCTTTCTCTTCTAAAGATAATTGTAGGCGCTGACATCGGGTGACATCAGGTGAGCACCTGCGACACGTCAGATGTGTCACGTGCCTCATCCCCATGTCTTCCCCACTGCAATGAGGCGAAGGAATTCCTCTGCAGAACCCGAGCTTGGTGAGGATAGGCCGCAGGCTCGCAGGAGGCAGCAGCCCTGGGTCCGAACCCGCAGGGTGTGTCAGGACCGTCACTCTCAGTACAACTCAGTTATGAATCCCATTGCTCTCAGGCGTTTGCAAAGAGGGTCTTCCTGTCCCAGAATCTAGAAACTGTCCTCATTCTGTGAACAGCTTCATGGTTTAGAGGGTTCCACCGTCTCTTTCACCTTTTGGTGGATGGCCATTAGCTTGTTCCCAACTTTTTGCTGTTACACATCACACCACACTGAACACCCTGGTGCGTATATCCTTGCTCACTTGGTGCGTTTGTGCACTAGAGTTCTAGAAGTGAACATGGGCACTTGAGTGTTAAATATTGCCAAATTGCCCTTCAAGAATTTGACAGTAATTTACACTTCCACCAATGGTAGATAAGAGAAATTCATCTTCTCACAGTTAGGCCCACACTGGTCATTATCAATATTTGGTACTAAATTGATAGGTTAAAAGTGTCTCATAGTTTTAACTTACATTTCTTTATTAATGAAGGTGAGCTATGTATCCTACTGGTTATGTGCATTTCTCCTATGAACCCATTCATGTTCTTCGACTATTTTGATTTGTGTTTCTTGGGTAGGAACTCTTTCTTTATTACAAATACTCGTATGTATGTATGTATTCATTTATTATAGATTGTGGATTCATATGATATGGATCCTATATGTGCTGTAAGTATTTCATACATTTAAAAACTTTGTGGTGTGTTTTCCACCTGCCTCCTGACCTGTGTGTCCTTGAAGGTCATGCTCCTCATCGACATTGAGCTGGCTTACATGAATACCAACCATGAGGACTTCATAGGCTTTGCCAAGTGAGTTCTCCCTGAGCAGGGCAGGTGACACCTCGCGTGTGTGTAAGAGAGAGAGAGGGGAGGACCCAGGGTGGGGTTCACCCTGCGGTGGGGTGCCCACTGAGCAGTGGCAGTGGGGCTGGGCCTCTTGAAAAGGGCAGTTCTGAGACTCTCCCCTCTCTGCCCTTCAGTGCTCAGCAGAGGAGCAACCAGATGAACAAGAAGAAGGCTTCGGGGAACCAGGTGAGTGAGCCCCGGTGCCCCAGCCCGAGGGATGGAGGCCGCCGGGCGGACGCCAAGCTCTGAGAGCCCCCCTCCAAGGGGGAGGGTCCCACAGGGGCCAGGGAGCCTGTCAACTGCCGGCCACCAGCCTCCCACTCTGCCTCAGTGACCCTCTCTCCTCTCTCCCAATGCTTCTCGTGGTTGCTATGGTTCCCTCTTTGCAGGATGAGATTCTGGTGAGTACCAGGACTGGGGCTCTTGGCTTGTGTCGTGAGTGGGGAAGGGGCTCATCCGTCGTGGGGATGGGCAAGAGGGTGCCCTTGGGCTTGAGCTATTGAACGCATCAGCCCCAGGGTGTGCGCACACGCTGTCAGGCCAGAGGCGAGGCCCAGCCGCAGGCAGAGGCGCAGCAACGGCCCATCTGTGCGGATGAGCTAAGCGTTGCTTCAGCCAGAGGCCGACCATGCGGGCTGCGGAGGGTAAAAATGCCTGACTGGGGGCATTTTCTCCTGAAATATCTGTTAATGGGTGGGTGGGTGGATGGGTGGATGAGAAAGAAGCATGTTTTTAAGCTTGCCTGGCGCACAGTAGGTGCTCAGGAGAATAGAGTAATGAGTGAAATATCCCAGGGCAGTTTGGGTCAGTGAACACTCACCGGTGCCTGTGCTGTGCTGGCCCCTAGATGAGAGTCAGACCCTCGCCCTGCATCTTGGAGACGTGGGCCTGCAGGCATGGCCCGGGCAGAGTGGGAGTCGGGTTGTGGGGGCCCCTGGTGTAGGGGCTTTGGAGGGGGGTTTGGATGAGCAGGGAGGAGGGCAGGGCTGAGGGGGGACCAAGGCTGCAACTCAGGGCAAGGAGAAGGGTGGTGAGGCCTGCCGGCCAGGTGCTGTGATACGGAGGGGCCAGGGAGTGGTGTTTGGACTCAATTCCAAAGACAGTGACAAGAAGTTGAAGGAATCTTCACTGGACCGGGACAGGGTGGGAGAGGAGTCACCGGGCACCAGGTTGTCGTGTCCCTGTTAATGGCTCAGCGGCTGACCCACCCTGTGACTAGGGTTCTCCTCGAAGTTCTTGGGGAAGCCGGAGAGGGTGGAGGAGGCCTTCGAGGGTCTCAGAAGCAGGCCTGGCCCCGGCTCCGCGGGTCCTCTCTGGATGCTCGGAAGAGAAGCCGAGGAGATCAAGGCCAAGGGAGGAGAAGCTGTGGCTCCCTTGCCCTGTTTGTCTGACCCACCATCAGGGTCTGGGCAGTGGCTCTGCCTTTGGACTTCAGTCCATGGGCCCTGGTCTGTGGCGATGGCTCAAGGCAGCGCTGGGGACAGTTTCTTCCTGCTGAGAAAAGAGACCTGTGCTTGTTACTCTGAGATTTCCCCCCGCACCGCCCCCCGCCCCCACCCCACCAACTCCCTACCTCCCTACCTGAGCCTAGGGCCTGGGGCCACAGACTCTTTGAACCCCACTATTGCAGTGTTGTGTGTTCACGTCAGACATAGTCACTGATCACGCGCTGTCTGGTGAGCACTTTGCAAGGTGCTGGGGGGGTCATGAGCAAGCACCTCACAATTTAACAAGAGAGGCTGACATCGACAGATAGGCTAACACACACAGTAGTTCAAAATACTAGTCACTGTCATAGAGGAAGACTTAAGAGAGTGATCAAAGATTATAATGGGGATCCTGACTTTTACGGGGGGTTGAGGGGTGGACAGACAGGAGCTGCCTGGGGCTGTGGCTTCTGAGCCAACACCCAGAGGGTGTGGAGGGATTTGCCAGGAAAAACAGTGGGGAAAGTGCATTCCATGCGGAGGCAACTGCAGCAGCGCGCACTGTGTCCCCGAGTCGGACACGAGACTTGGAATAAATTAGAGCTGGAGCTGAAAAGACCATCAGAGTTGTCTTCCTCAGTTGGCCACCTGAGCTTTTCTTGCACACTTTTAGTTATGGGGAGCTCATCCCCTACCAAGGCCACCACCAGCCCTCTGCTCAGAGGGCCCTGACCGTCAGAAGGCTCTGTGTTCTGAGCTGACTCCTGCCTTCCTCTCTCTTCCAACCTGTTCCCTTGTGGTTCAAACTGGGCAGGTCTGGTCCACAGCCTTCCTGACCAGCCAGGCCTCCAAGAGTGGGGGGAGGGTGAACTCTCAAGTGCCTGCCTCTGCCTACCCCCTCCTGCTTAGGGAAGCCTGGCCCCTGCCCACTGACCTCCTGTCCCCTTACCATCCAGGTCATCCGGAAGGGCTGGCTGACCATCAACAATATTGGCATTATGAAGGGGGGCTCCAAGGAGTACTGGTTTGTGCTCACCGCTGAGAATCTGTCCTGGTACAAGGATGATGAGGTGAGTAAAGGGCCACTGGTCATCCAGGGGTGTGGCTGGTGGCCGGTGTCAGACTCAGGCCCTACCACTGGCTTGGTGTGGACTGAACCACTGAACGGGGTTTTTTAAAAATCTCATCAAAGTTTCTTGGGTGAGGGTGGGCTGCAAGGACCGGGGGCAGGCAGTCCTGGGGGCGCACCCAAACTGGCCAGAGAAGATGGCTTGGCCGGACTGGGGAGCTGGTGGCTGAGCACGATGGAGAACATGGGCAAGGGTGCGGGGCGCCCGACCCCACCAGCCCTGCAGCCTTCCTGTTTTCCTGCTCCAGGGCGTGCCGCCTCTTCTGTGGCCCCCACAGGCCCATGACACACAGAGTCCAGCTGCCAGGCACTCTGTTAACCCCTGCACCCCAGTCCCCCAGACCCCAGCAGGCCGAGGGAGATGTTCAGAGGGCCTCCAGGCTGAGGGACCAGAGGGATGGGGTCCCAGGAGATGCCACTCAAAACCCCTCCTTGCCCAGTAGGGCACATAGACTCCCCGCCACCTCCCTCCCTGGCTGCTGGTCTCCTTTAAGAATGAGTCTGTTTGGCTTCTACATCTGGATTCCAGAGGTGACCAGAGAGAGCAGGGAGGGTTGAGGGGGGGGTCTTGTGGTAATGAACTCCAGCTGGCCACAGTGTGGGGGAAGGGACCGTCTTCTTGCCGAGAGGGCTCTTGGAGAAAAGGGTGCTTTCACCTCTCCGTGGGCATGTGGGGCTCAAGGTTGGTCCGGTGATTTTGGTCTCCCAGCCCCTGGCCTTGATCTCTGCCCCCTCCAAGTTGCCCTGGGCAGGCTCCCCCATCCCCACCTTGGGCGGGACCCTCTGTTGTCACTGGCAGGGGCGCCAAACCATCTGGACCTCATTACTTCAACCCTGGCCTCTCCCTGAGCACAGGGGCCCCTGGAAGGGATGGAGCGTGAGGTGGCGTGGCAGGCGGGTGAGGGGTTCGCTTCCTGCTCTGTCACTCAGGCGGGCTCCCTAGATACCCCTGTAGGCTGGGGGGTGCCCACTGGGGGCCCCGTGACCGACGTTGAGACCTGGGTCTGATTGACTCCACGGTGGGTGAGCGGGGAGCGTAGCTGAGAGGGGCCCCTGCCCCGTACCTGCGGGGCGCGTTTTTGAGCTTTGTGTGTCCATCTGAGTTTCGCTGTGGAAGCCGGCCCTGGGTGTATGTGGGAGTTGGTGGGGCGTGGGGACCAGCGCCGGGAAGTTGGGGCCACGTGGCTGTTGTGTGGGGGTGTTGTGTAGGAGAGTGTCTGGGGTGGAAGCATCTAGGTACATTCGGTGTGGGAGGGTCTTGTGTGAACCTGGGGGCAGACTGTGTGCCTAACGTCTGACCGGACGTGTGTGCCGGGCTCAGTGGGTCAGTGTCGGGGGGCAAGCGGGCTTGAGGAGGAAAGGCGCACATATGCAGTGTTCGAGAACATGTGTGGATTTAGGGTGTAAGAGGGGAGAGGACCAGCATTCCACTGGGAGGGTGTGTGGGGGGTACTCACTTTGTGCGTGTGCCCGGGGGGTGGACGTGTGGTTGAAAGTGCGGGGTGCGGATGCGCGTGCCTGAGCTGTGGGGTGTGCATGTTGAGGTGCGGTGTTTTGTGTGCATGTGTGTGTGTGTGTGCGTGTGTGTAGATGTGAGTGGGGTTTTGCACTAGAACATCTGGGGACATGGAGGTGGTCCCGGCGAAGGGGGAGGGTAATCTGTCCCCGTTCTTCCCCCTAACGCCAGCCCTCTGGTCTTGGGACTTGGGTGACCCTCTGGGCAGACAGCCACCCACATCCTCATTAACCGCCCCCATCTCCTCAGCCTTCTTTCGCCACCCATCAGCACCCCCACCCACCTCATAGCAGGGTGGCACCCCATCCCTCTGCACCCCCTCCCAGCACCGCCGTGCCCCCCGTGTCCCGGCCCCAGCTCCAGGCTCCAGCTCTGGGGTGGCGGATGTCCGTCCGGCTCTCCAGCGGCGCCGAGGGTCTAACCCAGCCAGCCTAACCAATGTGCAGACTACTGTACAATTTGGGAGTCCTGAACAGATAGTCTAAACACTGGGTAGACGGAGTGGACGTGTCCTCTGGTCCATCCGGACAGCAGGGTCTGTCGTCGGGTGGGAGTTTCGGCCCTGTCTCCTGGAGATCCGAGGCCCCCGTCCCCAGCCCAGCCAGCCCCAGTTCCCCTCTCTGCTCCAGGCTCCCCTTCTGCCTCCTTTGACGTGGCAGGGGTGAGCAGGAGCTGTGGCTGGGAAGGAGGGGCCTGGGGAGGGGGCCGGCCAGCAGGAAGGGAGGGGTGATGGAGGAGGCCACTCCCGCTTAGTGTCCAACCCCAGAGCGCAGGGCGGTGGCGGCAGAGCCTCCCTCGAATGCTTCCAGATGTTCCCTGGCCTCGTGTGCAACTTCCTCCTCTCCTCCCCCAGCCGCCCTCTGGGGCTCCCGGCCACCCGGCCACCCGCCTGACATAAAGAGGGCTTTATGTGTCTGGACAGGCCAGGCGGGTGCAAGGGGCAGAGGGAGGTGGGCAGGATGACGCCAGGATAGGGAGCAGACCCCCCACCTGAGATATGGGTGAGGCTCCTACCCAAGTCCCGAGTCCCCAAGACCCACACAGACCACCCCTCCCCTCTCCCCAGTCCTGTGGCATTGGGTGAGCAAGTGAAACCTCCCTTCTTCCAGAGCCCCCTCCTGGGGCCCTTCTTCCCGAAACCTCTGAGCCTTTCTCCTTGACACAGCGGTACAGACGTATCCGCTCGCACCAGGCTTCCCCTTAGGCCTGGCACCCGCACGCGCATCCACGGATACACATGATTCTGCCCAGACAACTCCGGATAAATTAAACATGTCCGGCCCGTTGCACAAAATTGTATGTACATAAACATGAACCCACGGTCCATGTGCCTCAGGCACATCCATGCGAACACATAGACATTTACAACCACCACACACATCAACAGAAGTGTGCGCACACCCTCCTGGGCACACAAACAGGCTCACGTGGACACACAGCTGTGCCGGGCACGCCCTCAGGGATACATGTCCACACACACATCTATGCAACAGCCTCATGGGGCACACGCTCACATGCACAACGGAAATGGATATGTGTTTGCACACACACAACCACACACTTCTGCACACAGACTCACCATCTCCAGCCCTGCGCTACGTGCTGATTGCTAACACATGGGCGGCTGGGGGCAGTGGGCTGAGCCAGCCCTTTGAAGCTGAGGGACTGGTGGCCCCCCTTCCTGTCTCTACAGTCAGGAAATGAAGTCAGAGGCTTATCCACAGCAGGCCCAGCAGCCAGGCCTGAGGCAAGAGAGGCTCCAGGCCTAGCGTCGAGGGTGGAGGGTGGGGTGTGGGGTGGGGGTCTCTGGCTGGCCTGGCTTGCCTCCAGGGCTTCTTGGGCAGGATGTGGGAGCCACCCTGGGCTCCTGGGCTCTGGCAGGTATGGGGAGGTGCCCAGCTGGCCCAGCGCCTGCTCAGGGCACGGGGGCTGGTATCAGAAGCTCAGGGCGGCTGTGAGGACCCGCAGCCCCAGGCATCCCCAGTGCAGAGCACCCTTAGGGAGTGAGGCGTGGCAGAGAATGGTGCCAACCTCACCCGTGGCTCTCCCCACAGGAGAAAGAGAAGAAATACATGCTGTCTGTGGACAACCTGAAGCTGCGGGACGTAGAGAAGGGCTTCATGTCAAGCAAGCATATCTTTGCCCTCTTTAACACGGAGCAGAGGTACCTGCCCCTCGCCCACCAGAGCAGTGGGGCCCCAGACCGTGCCCAGAAAACCCTGTCCAAGCCCCACAGCAAGTCGTTCACTTGACAGATACTTAGGGAACCTGTACTCATGCCCGACCACATTCCCTCTCTCCTTCCTCCCTTCCTGCCTCCCCCACCCCCTTCCTGTCTTTTCACAGTCACTTGGTCAGGCCTGCTCTGAATAAGACACTGTGTCAGGCACCGGGGACAAAAAAGAGTCCCATGAAACTAGTCTGGAAGAACCATGGACATGGACAACAAGTGGGATTGACTTCTGGGGGGAGTGGGTGGGGAAGGGGACAGAGGAGAGTAAAAAGGGGATGGATGTAATACAACAACAATAAAATTAAATTAGAAAAAAAAAAAAAAGAGTCCCAGTCAGGCCTGGTCCCCTTCTCATGCTGCTAAGGGTCCAGGGCAGTACCAGGCATCTCACCTCCCAGGGTTGATTTAATGGGCTTTCTTCTATTCAGAGATGAGGGTTCAGTATAGCTACCAGCAGAGGCGGCTCCAGAGAGGGAGCCAGTGGGGCTGACACCTGCCCTCAGGTCTGCGTTGTCATGGATGTCCTCCTATGAGGGCTCAGTCCCTTTCTAATTGAGCATTTTACTGCTCATTTCACTGAATCCTCATAATGACCCTAAGAGGCAAAAATTATTGTTAACCCATCTTCCAGATGAGAAAACTGAGGTTTGGAGAGAGGAAGGGACTTGCCCAGGGTCACTCGACTGGGAAGAGAAAAAATCAGGCATGATGACCAGGGTCCATGCAAGCCCTTAACCACCAAGGTGAATGGGCTTTGCCTTGTCTCGGCTCACTGCCTGTCCCATCTTGCAGGAATGTCTACAAGGACTATCGGCAGCTGGAACTGGCCTGCGAGACACAGGAGGAAGTGGATAGCTGGAAGGCCTCCTTCCTGAGGGCTGGAGTGTACCCCGAGCGTGTTGGGGTGAGTGGTAGGGCAGGGAGGGGTGGGGCAAGCTGCTTATAATAGAGGTCCGGGGTCCCATCCTCAGTGATGCCAACTCATGTCGTGTTTCCAAGCCTTCCCTGAGCTAAAAAATAAGAGATACCCTCCCCGCACCCCTGTCCTGGGGTGTGACCAGAGTTAAGCCTCCCTCCCATCCTCCAATAACAGTTTTATGTGTCCACTTCTCTGCCGCAGGTGGCATTTCCTGCATCCCTGCCATATGATGGTGCTTTCTTGTGATTGCTTTCTCTTTTCCCTCCCCTTTCACTGTGGAGGTGTCTGGAATTGGCTTAGAGTTGGGTACTGTGCCCCGGGTCCACTCAATCCCTCCCCTTTCCTCTGTGTATCTGCTTGTGGGTGCCCGTCTTGGTGGTGCTGCTGATGTGCTGACCGCTGTGATCACGGTGTGGACCTCCCAGGACAAGGAGAAAGTGAGTGTGCCCCTCCCTTGCCTTCTGCCATGCATCTCAAGTCTGGTACCACTTCTGGCTAGGCCCCTAGAATCAAGAAGCAACCTTAGAGATGTCTTCTCCTAATTGATTGACTGGGAAACAGGCAAATTCCAGGCCCTAGAATCAGATAAGATAAGATTGAACAAGGGTTTGGGGTCCTGAGAGGCACCATGTGGGGAGGGCCCAGAGACCCAGAGCTTATGGGGGAGCTGGTATCCATGCGTTCAGGCCAGTTGCTTCTCTCTGCGCCTCAGTGTTCCAGGTACCTTTGGAGGGAAGGGGCTGATGCCTAGAACCTGGCTTCAAGGGCCCAGCCATCCTGATGCCCTCTGTTCCCAATGGTAGGCCAGCGAGACCGAGGAGAACGGCTCGGACAGCTTCATGCACTCCATGGACCCGCAGCTGGAGCGGCAGGTGGAGACCATCCGGAACCTGGTGGACTCGTACATGGCCATCGTCAACAAGACCGTGCGGGACCTTATGCCTAAAACCATCATGCACCTCATGATTAACAATGTGGGTGCACCCTGGGGGGTCCTGGCAGGTGCTCTTGTGGGACCAGGGATGTGGGCAGCCAGGCTGGTCTGGGGGAAGCATGGGCCACGCCCGAGGGATCCAGTCTAGGGAGGGAGGTATGAGTCCACACCAGAACCATCTAGTAGAAAAACATAAAATGTGAGTTTCATATATTATTTTGTAGGTTCATATACTCAAGCTGTTCCAAACAGGCTTGAAAGCTTTACAAAAAGAGCTAGGACTCTGCACTTTTTGAGAACACTCAGCTCACGTTTTGAAATGCACACTCCACAGAACCACTACCACTGTTTGAATCCTGGCTTTGCCGCACATTCCTTGTGTGGACTGAAGCAAACAGACTACCCTCTCTGAGCCTGTTTGCTTATATGTAACATACAGATAGTAGAGTTGATGAGTAAATGAATAAAAAGTGCATAGCAACACTGTCTGGCACAGAGGAGGTGCTCAACATATATTTGAATAACGAATAAGTAAGATAGGCCTATGGCATAAAAAAAACCCTCGGCATCTCTCCTTGAATGTCCCAGAACCTAGGCCAGGTAACCCACCCCTTCCCCACACTCTGAGACTGGCATCTCCTCCAATCCAGGCATCTGTTACTCAGAAAATTGTAAACTGTCTTCCTTATTTTGGTCCAGTGGAGTATGTAAGTCCTCGGAAAGGGTATAACTAACACACTTTTCAGATGAGGAAACTGAGGCTGAAAAAGTTGAATAAGGGGGTGTCCTAGATGTGTGATATTACCCGAGCATGCTCTCAGAGCTGTAAGCTTGAACAGGTCACTTTTCCTGTCTGAACCACCTGAGAAAAGGGCAAGGGGCAGGGGGGAATCTCCGAGTTTAGGCAAATCTCCTCCCCATCCCAAAGCTTCCAACCCAGCACAGGGTGCTAGCAGGACCTCGCGGGTGGAGCAGACAGGTGTGAGGTCCCAGCCCTCTCCTCTCTTCGCCTGCTGGCACGCAGACCAAGGAATTCATCTTCTCGGAGCTGCTGGCCAACCTGTACTCGTGCGGGGACCAGAACACACTGATGGAGGAGTCAGCCGAGCAAGCGCAGCGGAGGGACGAGATGCTGCGCATGTACCACGCACTGAAAGAGGCACTCAGCATCATCGGCGACATCAACACTACCACTGTCAGCACGCCCATGCCCCCTCCCGTGGACGACTCCTGGCTGCAGGTGCAGAGTGTACCGGCTGGACGCAGGTACCAGGGCCGGCCCCCACGGCCCCAAAGCCCCCCAGTCCGGGGCGCGTGGGAGGAGGGTCGGACCCCCGCAGTGGCGCACCTGCGTCACCGGGGCAGCTCCCACTTGGAGCGAGGGGAGGATCTTAGAGAGGGCGGGGCTTGTCGCTGGGCGGGGCTTGCCGTGGAGCGCTGCCTGCGGGGCTTGGGGAGCTGGGGAGCTGGAGCCACTGGGGGCGTGGCTTAAGCTCCCGCAACCCCCGGGGCTCGGCTTTGCGTGCATGGGCGTGGCCTGCTATTGAGTGGGCGGGGCTTTCGGTGTGGGCGGAGCCACTTAGCCCCCCTCCTCTCCTGGTCCTCTGCTCCCTGTCCTCCGCAGGTCACCCACGTCCAGCCCAACGCCGCAGCGTCGAGCCCCCGCCGTGCCCCCAGCCCGGCCCGGGTCGCGGGGCCCTGCTCCTGGGCCTCCGCCTGCTGGGTCCGCCCTGGGGGCGGCGCCCCCCGTGCCCTCCAGACCGGGGGCTTCCCCTGACCCCTTCGGCCCTCCCCCCCAGGTGCCCTCGCGCCCCAACCGTGCCCCGCCTGGGGTCCCCAGGTGAGTAGGTGCTGAAAGCGGTGGTAGAGGCCGCCGGGCGGGTGTGGCCGGGAGGGAGATGGGGCTGGATTCTGCAGCATCGGCCCTCGCCGCCAGAGCCGGCCCTCTTCATTCAAGGCATTTGTGGTGCCAGAACCACGGGAGGTGCGGCCGAGGGCTGGCGGAGCCTGCTCCCCAGGGAGCGCTGAGTCCTGGAGGTGGTCGTTTCTGGGGAGGGGCCGTGGAGCTCTTCCTACCTGTCGCCTCCTTTCAAGCACTTGCATGGCGCTTCCCTCCTTTTTCTCTCTTCCTACACTTTGCATTCCTCCTTCTTCCCCCTTCTCCATTTGTCCTCTACTTCTCTCACCCAGTCCCTAGTGAGTCTACCTTAGATCAGAGGATCTGAACCCGGATTCTCTTCGGATGTGATTATGCTCACTTACACTCAGGGCTGCCCTGATGCCCCCACTTCCCTCTGACCCACAGTTCAGAGGCCATGCTGTGACTGTGACCCGCAAGGTGTGTGATGTGTGTGTGGGCGTGCACACGGGTGTGAGAGTGTAAGAATGGCACCCAGACAAGGGCTAGGACATGGAGCAGCTGGGAGAGTCTGGGCGCCATGAGGCAACCTGATGGCTTTCTTCCTTTCCCCTGCCTCTGGTCCTACCTGTCCTGGGCCAGGTGGGCGTAGGGCGGGAGTGGTTGAAGGCTGCCCCTTTCCCAGAGATTTCCAAGGGAAAGGATTCTACTTCATCCCTTGGCTTTGCCTTCTTGATCCATGGCTCCCTTTTAGGGAAGCTCACTTGATGTCTAACAGCCTGCCTTGTTCCTACTGGACATATTCTCTGAGGAAGGACACATCAGACCAATAGCGTCTATTTTTGTTTCCAGATGGCTGAAGGGTAGGGCCATGGGGACTAGCCTCCGTTAACCCAAAATGAAGCAGAGGTCCGGATTGCTATGTGGCGATCTGCTGGCCAAAGCCGATGGGGTAAAGCATGTAGCATGGTGTCGATCAAGAGCACTGGACCAGACAAAGGTTCTGGTTCATCCTGCCCTTTCAGGCAAGTCACTTTCCCTTCCAGGGCCTCAGTTTCCCATCTACCAAATGATAATTAACATTCTGCCTTTTTCCCAGGGTTGGTGTGGGGATCCAGGGAGACAGTGGCTAGAGGAATGCTGCATTAACTGCAAATGTGGCTCTAGGAGCACTTGGCTAACTTCCAACGTGAGTTCAGATTCTTAAGGGTCTTGGACCTACCCAGGTCGGTGCTGAGTTCTGACCTATGAGCTCTTGAACATGTGATTCCTGCTCTAACTCCAGTTCGGCTAACACACGGGAAACACTTGGCCAGTCACGGCCCTGCCTTGGGGAAGAGAGCAGTCTGGGATGGCTTGGCTTCAGGGTGTCTGGGTGCTGATTGAGAGGAGGCTCAGGTGCTGAGGAGCTGGGAGGCAGCTGGGTAGGGTGCGGCAGTGTGGGCAAAAGGTTCGGTGAGAGATGGATGAAGGAGAGCCACTGGCCAGAGCAGAGTGCAGGTAGGGTGAGGAAGAATAGGCAAGGGTTGCTCGAGGTACAGCTGCACAGGTTGGAGTCCACTCAAAGTCCACAAGAAAGTTGGGCTCCCTGGGATTCAATGCCATGGGCAGTAAGGAGCCTCTTGGACTGTTCTTGGGCAGAGAAGTGACAGCTGGGTGGTCAGAACGCAAAACCTGTTTTTTATGGAGATTTGCAGGTGGCCCTCTGAGCCCACCAGGCACGAGTGTGCAGGGAGCTGGTGCAAACGCCTCCTGTATGCAGGCGAGCTTCTGTGTTGTGACTCAGGCCACACGTGTGCTTCAGTGTGCCTAGTGGCTGCATGCCCCGAACCCGTGCTGCACGCGCCGGCCAGTGGGGGTGCTGGGCAGTGGGAGGTGGGGGAGGTGTGTGTGCGTGTTGTTTGTGAGCATGTATGTCAGTGTGTGCATGCAGGGCCATGGGGCCTCACAGCATGTGTGTGCACGCCCGGGAGTGTGCGTGTGCGTGTGCGCCTCCCTCACCCCCAGGCCTGCCCTGTCTGTGCGTGTGAACTGCCATGTTGATTTCGTGCTGTCTTTCAGAATCACTATCAGTGACCCCTGAGGAGCGTCAGCCACGGTAGGTACTTGCCTCTCAGCCTGCTGCATGACAGGTGTGTCTGCCCCTGCTGCACCAGCTCCACACTGGGGGGCGCACCTAGGACCTCAGAACCAGGCTCTCCTCCCTCTCCCTTCTGCAGCTCCAGACTTATTCTCTCCTCTTTCTGTCCTTGCTGCCAGCTGGTTCTCACTCGCTTCTCAGTGAGCCTCGGGACTCAGTGCCACTGCTCAAGATCTCCATGGCTGAGCCTGGGGAGCTCTTGGGACAGGCTCCGCACCCAAGCTGGCAGACATGGGTGCTCTCCAGAGCTGGCAGAGGGCAGAGGGCTCGTGGTTTATGGTGTAGGGGCAGGGACCTTGGAGGGGTTGTGTGTGGCACTGCACTCAGGCAGCCGGAGGACTTGGAACTTCACCCTGGGGGTACCCTGCTCATTCCTCAATCTGAGCCATGCTGCTGGGGCAGGACGGTCAGCTTGCAGACTGGGCCCTCTAAGACCCGAACCCGCTGTAGGGCAGAGGAGGTGCGAGTCCCACCTCTACTGAGCAGTGATGTAGGGCAAAGGCTCGTGTCTGATGATTTCTGAAAGCCTGAGGGTCCCATCCACACCATCAGCCCAAAACACACCTAACAGGCAAGGCAGGGTCCTACAGACCCTTCCTTCCCTTATCCCCTTGGTATTGTCGCATCTGCTAGTCCACGGCTGAAGGCAGCGTTCTCAGCTCCACAGGCAGCCTGTAGGCTCGTAGACTGGGGCCTGATGCTCCTCGAGGTGGCCTACACTTTTCAGCCAAGGGATGACAGTGTCCACTGACCTGAGCAAGTCCACCTCTCCGGAGTTGCATCCCAGCGTGGCCGCAGGGCTTGCCCGGTGAACCCACCTGCCGCTGACTCTCCTCCCTCTGCTTTTCCCCAGCAGGAAGGGCCCAGCCTCACCTACTCGACCTGCGGTCCCCCGACCAGCTGAGGCTCCCCTCTTAGACTTATAAGCCTGTGGCCACTGGCATCCAGCTGCCTGTCTTCCCTGCCTCCCCAGAGTCCCTTCAGAGGACTCCTGGGCCTTCCGCCCACCCAGAGGGGCCTCCCGTGCTCCCTCCATTCGTCCTTCCGGCTTCGCCCTTCTGGTTCAGTGTTCTTTCTTGTCTTTTCCATCCAGCCTGGCGGCTGTTGCGTGGGGCTCCCCGCCCCATCCTCCCTGAGGCTAGCTATGGCCTGGGCCAGTGGGCTGAGAGATGGGCGGGCCATGGAAGAGGGAAGCCAGAGAGGGCTGATCATGTGTCTGGAGCTGTGGATGCACTGCCTGGTGGTGTGCGAGAGACCAGTGTGTGTGGCGGGGGGGCCACCTAGCCTCCAGCGCAGACCCCACCCCAGACCCCCGTGAAGCTCTGCCTCCCTGTCTCCAGCTTCCCCCGCCCACCTTTGCTTTCTTGCCTCTCCTCTCTTCCAGAACCCTTGCCCACACCTTCGCCTGCCTCATCGCCCCCTGCCCTCCCCGCTTACCCCTGCCGGCTCGGCTGCCCTTGCCTTACCAGCTCTCCCTCCTCTCTCCTCTTCTCTCTCTGCTTCCTCTCCAACTGCCAGCCGATCGGGTCAGGCAAGTCCATCCCGTCCTGAGAGCCCCAGGCCCCCCTTCGACCTCTAATCAGATCCCTTCTATTCCTCGGAGACTGCCCTTTCCAAGCCTGCCTGGACGGCTGTTCTGTGACTTGACAGTGGCTCCCTGCCCCAAGGCCTCCCCACCTTCATCTGTGACTTAGTCTATCGTAGTGGTGAGCGGACACACCCAGCGTGATGTTGGTGAAACTTGTGCCCCTCTGTGGTGTTTCTCCTGCCCTGTTCTATAAATATCTATAAATACTTATATATATATATACATATATATATACACACACACACACATGCACACACACGCACGTATGGCTGCCACAGCCTCACCCCTTGTGCTGGGAATTACCGTGCTGTCTTTGAGGAGTCTTGTGGCCCAACTACAAGGAAACACTGTCACCCTGCCATCCTCTTCCAAATGTGCCACCTCCAATAAGCTTCCCTGTCATGTCGGCCTGTGGACAGCCAGCCCCCTTCTGCCACCTTCCCACCCCTCCCCCCTTGTGTGCGGGGGTGCTGTACTGGCGGCTGCGTGGCTCTCCAACCGCTACCAGTCTTGCTGTCTCTTGGCTGAGAATAAAACCCATTTCTGGACGATGGGGAACAGTGTGTGCTCTCCTCGCTTGTGTTCTCTGTGCCACTCAGGGAGAGATGAAGGTTTAGCCATTGCTAGGGCCCTGTAAGGAAGAACAAAGCAAGACCCCATCCTTTCCAAGGCACCCTGGGAAAGCACCTGGAGGTTGGCGGTTCCTCATCATGTGAATCCTGCTCTGATCACTAGGGGGCAGGAGCACCGTCTCAGCCTGGAGGGTAACGTGGGTGTGTGCAGGCACTGTGGAGGGACAGACAGAACAAACAGGCCACCAGAGGGCAGGGTGATGGAATGGAAACCACCTGGCCTGGAAGTCAGTTCCCTTGGGGTGCTGGCACCCTGCTTTCCCGCCCAGGATTAGATTAGATCAGGCTTCTAAGTCTATCAACCATCAGGGCAGGGCTGACGCCTAAAGCCTGGTAGCCAACCCTTCAAGTCCCCCAGCTTTACCAAGCAGCACATAGGTGACAGACTCAGGTCTCTAACAGCCTCACTGGACTTGCTCAGACACACTGGGGTCTGCACTGTGCAAAGCCTGCCCTCTGCTGGCAGGACCCACTTCCTGCTCCGTGTCCACAGCATAGAGCTCGGTCTCCAGGACCCCATGACCAGAAACAGGATCACACACGGCCACACAGTATGGCTAAATCCATTTATTCTGAAATAAAACAAATAGAGTTGAATCAGCCCCGTCCCCACCTCTTTACTCTGTCCTATGTTATCAATAAATAAGTTTATTCTTGTTTTATAATAATAATAGAAGTGACCGGGACAGGGTGGCAGGGAACTGAGTGGGGGCAGCGCCCCCGCCCCATTTCTCCTCGGTAGTGTCAAGTTACTAGATGACCATGATCTTCACCCCAGCGTTGTTATCGGCCCGGTAGAAGAAGGGGATGCAGGGGTTTTTGCTCAAGCCCAGGTGCTCCTGGGAGCTCTGCATCTCGCACAGCAGCTGCAGGATTTGCTGGGCGGTGGAGTTCTCCAGCGCGGCAGGGCCCAGCTCCGCACCGTCAGCGAGGCTCACCTCGAGAAGATCTTCTGAGAGAGCACGGCAGGGCTCTGAGTGACGTTCGGGGCCGGCCCTGCCCACCTGCCCACCTACCCTCCCTAAGAGGGCTACTCACCACCCTGGCTCTGAGCAGCTCCAGGTGCCTGGGGGGCTGGGGGGGCTGTGGCGGGCTCTCCAGCAGGGTGCTGGGCAGCCCCCAGGAACTTGCTGTACAAGGCGTTACGCTCGCCTACCAGGCGAACCACCAGCTCCTGCAACTCCAGGAGCTTCACCTGGAGAGAGAGGCGCTCAGCAGCCGCAGCCGCAGCCGCACCCCCACCCCGGCCCGCCAGCGAGACAGTCAGGACCCCTACCTTCATATCCTCCTTGTCCTTGGCCAGCCGGCTAATGCGCTCCTCCTTTTCCCGGTGGCGCTCCTTCAGTACTGCCCTCTGGTTCTGGTAAAGCGTGATGTAGTCTCCTGCAAGGAGCGGGGGGCAGCGGGCAGACGGGGCTCAGCTGCTGGGCCCGCGCCTGCCATCTGCTGCCCCTGCACCGGCCCCGCACTGGCCCTGCGCTCACCGATAGTGTCCGTCTCTCCAGAGAGCTGAATGCAGCGATGCTCCAGCTCCTCCACCCGCTCCTTCAGGTCCACATTCTCTCGCATGAGCTCTGTGAAGCGGCTCTGCCGCCAAGAGGCAGGGCCAGGGCTCAGTACCCCCTGCCCCGCCCACCCCCACCCTTCCTGGCCCTGCCAGGGTCACTCACTCACCTGTAGCTTTTCCATGGCCACCTGGAGGGCCTGGTGGGTCTCCGCAGGCACACTGTCACCCCTCGCGCCCTCGGCTGGGATCCCCGCCTCCCGCTCGTGCGGAGATGAAGCTGCCAAGCGAGCTAGGTGCCGGCAGCGCAGCTTTTCCTGCTTCAGCTCCGCACGAAGCCGCGTCTGTTCCTCTTCAGCACTGGCTAAGGCCATGTTTAAAAATGCCACCTGTGGGCGAGGGGTTCAGGTATGCATTTGTGGGGGATGCTCAGGACAAACAGGAGGCATGGAGGCAGAGAGGAGCCTCCATGGGGCCTCTGTGGGCCCACCTGTGGTCCAAGGACCTCGGAGGGAGAGGCAGTGAGGTAGGACAGGGGAGGGGCAGGGAGGTCAGCTCACCATGGCCTCTCGGCTATCTAGGTCCTCCGGGATGCTCAGCTTTGGCTGGGGAGCCTCCTCATCCTTCTCCTCTCCGTCCAGTTCTTCTCCTGTTGGGGGCAGCCGAAGGGCCTTCAGTCCCGCAAGGGAGGTAGAGCCACCCAGGAAGACGGCTGGGGCCCAGCCCTGCGTCACCTCCCAGTGCAGCCCGGTCCCCAGATGATAAGGATGACGGCCTCTTCTAACTCAATTCCATGCTGCTAGAGGTCCCCCCCCCACCCTTGGGCCCTGTCCTCTCCCTCTGGGTAGTCCCAATTACCTTCCCCAGGCAGAGCCATGAGGCCCAGCTGGGCCTGTAGCTGCTGGTTCTGTTGGTTGACGGCTTCCAGGAGCCCCTAGGGGGCCAGGAAAGAGCGTGAGAAGGGACAAGGTTACAGGCCTTCCCAGTCAGGGCTCAGGCGTCCAGCATTGCAACTCACCTGGCTCTCCTGCAACTCTTGGCGGGCCACACTGGCCTCCTCCTTGCTCTGAGCTTCCTCTTGCTGCTGCTGCTCCAGGAGCTGGGAGTGCATGAGGACCTGCTTCTGCAGAACATCTTTGTCAAAGACCATCTGCTGATAGGCGGCCGCGTACTGCTGCAGGTAGCTCAGGTACTGGTCCCGCTGCTGCTGCAGGCTCTGAGCCTCTTCCCTCTTCAGCTCCACCTGCAGGGAGACGCTGGCAGTGAGGGCAAGTGGAGGCCCACAGCTTGAGGCTGGGCACAGACCCCTGTTCCTAACGCAGGTGCTGATCCCTGGCAAGGCAGCTCAGCTAGACGGAGAACCGTCCCAATATGCCAAGGCTGTGGGTTCAATCCCTGCTCAGGGCACATAAAAGTGGAACAAAAAATAGATACCTCTCTCTCTTTCAAATTAATAAATTAAAAAAAAAATTTTTTTTAATTATTTAAAAAAGCATGGTATGCACGGAAGGGCTCAGCTGCCTACTCCCTCCAGGACCTCAGCAACTGCCTCCCTAGGCCCATGTCACCTTCACCCCAGCCGCATACCTCACAACAACATGCATTAGACCACAGACTTGTGGAAAAGTAGTGCCAACAAACATCTGCTAAGTGCACACTAAGTGCCTGACACTTTACAGCACGATTCTCGCTTAATCCCCAATAGTTCTATGAGGAAAATGCTAATCTCCCTTTTAAGTTAAGGAAACTGAGGTTTAAGAGACGCAACATGAATAGTGGCTAATGGAGCAGATTGGAATCTGGGGTTGACTGCAAAGGGCGGCCCATCGTACACCAGCCGCGTCTCTGCCCCTCTAATTGAGTTCAATGCCTCTATCGGAATGACGACCTACGGCTCTAAAGGTCAGAGGGCAGCCCTGGCTGGTGTGGCTCAGTGGGCTGAGTGCCGGCCTGTGAACCAAAAGGTTGCCAGTTGATTCCCAGTCAGAGCATGGGCCTGGGTTGCGGGCCAGGTCCCCGGTTGGGGGAGCATGAGAAGCAACTGATCCATGTTTCTCTCACACATCGATGTTTCTCTCCCTCCCTTGCCCTCTCTCTAAAAAAAGCCTTTAAAAAAATAAATCGAATAAAGGTCAGAGGGCAGGGAGCAACAAATCATCAGGCTCTGAAGAACCCTGGGGTCGCCTGTCTCTCTAGGCTGGAGCCACCTCTGTTCCGACCCTGGTACCCAGTGTGTCCTTGCCCAGGTGCCTCCCTCCCCCAGGGGCCAGTGCCTGGCGCTGAGCCCTTCCAGCTGCGGCAGGTTACCGTCTCCTTCAGCTCCCCCAGCTTCTCCTGCAGCTGGCCCAGCTTCTTGGCCAGCTCCTTCTTGACATACTGCTCCGTCTGAAGTGTGCTGGTGAGCTCCACATTCTCGTTGGTCTGGATGGAGAGAAGCAATCAGTGGCCCCCAGCACAGCTGCAGACACCAGAGGGCAGCTCAGGGAAGGGTAGAGGTAGGCGGGAAAAAGCCCTCTCCCCCCACATGTGTGGGTTCTCTGGGTCACAGGAAGCCTTCAGTGACTCCATTTCACATAGTAAGCACCACGCCACCCCATTTTAAAGGTGGAAAAACAAAGGCCTGGAGTTTTAAAGTATCTTGCCCCACACCAAGGGGCTTGGCAAGAAAGGTGGGCCGGCCGGGAGGCAGGGCTGCGCACCAGCCTGACGAAGCCGTCCTGCAGCTCAGCTAGCTGCTCCTTGAGCTCGCGGTTCTGGGACAGGGCCCGGCTGATGGTGGTGCGGTCGCTCTGCATGTCCTCCAGAATCTGCTTGCGCATCTCCGCCTGCTCCCCCCAGCGCTCAGCCTCCTGCTCCAGCTCCAGCAGTCGCTGCCCCTGCTCCTGGTTCAGGCAACTCAGGCTCTCGTTGTCCTGGATCTGGGCCCTAAGCTGCGTGGTCAGGGTCTCCAGCTCCTGCTGCAGCTGCTCTGCTTTGGCCTGCAGCTGCTGCTCGGCCTCCGAGGGCCCAGCTGGGGGCTCCTGGGGCGGGGGAGCGGCTGAGAAGGAACACATACCATAAGGACCTGGCCTCCGTAGTCTCAGAAATGCTCTTCTTGGTCCATAGCTCCTAGCGCGGTCTCCAAGCCCCAGACCCAGGGCTCCTGGCTAACAATCCCTTGCACTCGTATAATGTTCAATCTTCAGGACACTTTCAAATAGTTCTTTACACTTTTATGCGCAGGACAACTCTGGGACACGGACAGTGTGTAGTCTACCCCTGTTTTTGCAGATGGGGACCCTGGGGCTCAGAGAGGTTGCAAGACTTGCCAGGTGCTGGTACAGACTTCCCCGCCTTGCCACCTGCCCTTCCATCCACCCACCTCCCTGGGGGCCCCCTGACACAGCTCCCGCTCCCAGATCACTCCAGCCGCAGCTCACCTAGCTGGCTCCTCAGCTCGGCCACGCTGGCCTCCAGTGCCTGCACCTGCGCCAGGCTGCGCTCCTTCTCCTCCCTCAGCTTGCACATCTGGCCAAAGCATGGAGACGGCAGGGATGGAAGAATGGCCAACAGACCGTCTCCCTCTCTGCCCCCACCTACAAAACACACACATCCACCCTGCTGCACACAGCAGGCGATGTGACTCCCATCCACAGATGGCCAGAAAAATCAAGGGACCTATGGGTGAGGGGCCGAAGGTCATATCTCACCTGCTCTGACATCTGCTGCATCTTCTGTTGCCAGATGGCATTCTCTTCCTTCAGATTCTCTGCATACTGGTCTCTCTCCACCTGCAGCTGCATCAGCAACTCCTTCAGCTGCAGAGCGGGTGCAGAGGTGAGCGGGGTCTCGGCGGCCCCGGCTCCTCTCACACCCCCTCTGCAAAGCCTCACCTGCTCCACACGCATCTCCAGCTGCGCCCGCTCCTCCAGCGCCTGCTGCAACTGCTCCTTGCTATCAGGGGCTTCAGACTGGCTAGAAAACTGGATGGTGAAAAATGACGTCAGACCCGGGGAGCCCAGGCGGTTCCAAACAATGTACCCCAAACAGGGCCTGAACTAGGATCAACATACAACTCAGGGTTTATAGGGTTTATATTTACTGAATACTCATTGTAAACTATTCAAACAATGAGTGTTCAAAGTCCTCTAGCCCCTCAAAGTCCTTTAGCCCCCCAATCCCACCAGTCTGGGATGTATCCTTCCAGACCCTTTCTATACATATGCAAACATGTCTAATTAATACACATTACAGCTGTGCTATCTTGGGGTTCTGTCCTGTAGGGTTCTGCAACTTATTTTCACTTTGTTGCACAGAAGATCTACTTAATTTTTGTAATGGTTGCAGAGTAGTCCCATATAGCAGGTGAACACAGCATACTTCCACTATGCCCTAACTGAGGCCGGCCTTTAAGATGCCTACACTGACCAAGGTGACACGCAGGAGCTAGTCCTCAAAATGTAGCAGTTGGGTCAAAGTATGAGCAGTAGCCATCTGAATTCAGAGCACCCTCCAGCTCTGACTTCTCAGACCTCTAGTAGGCCATCAATTGGACTGCCCACTTGGGAACGGGCACAAAGGGGGCCTTGCTGAGTAGAGGAAAGGCAGCTGCAAAAAGGAGGTTCTAAGTAAGATCTGACCAAATGGGGCCTTGTGTTTCACTCTTGAGTCCTGATCCCAGAGGAGCCCTGACAACTGGGTCACATCCAGGACAATGCAATGAGGAGGGTGACAGCATGAGAAATATTGGAAGGGGCTGGGGCCAGTTAACTTAGAAATCTGAGGAAGGACAGGGGAGTCTCACACCCCCCCATTCAAAGTACATTAAGGTCTGTCCGGGGAGAGTTGAGACTTCTCCCGCACTGTTCTGGAGGGAAGAAAGACCCCACAGAAGAAAGTAAGCTCCGTGAAGGCAGGGTGTTGCTTGGTGAAGAAAAACTGAAGAGGAGGAACTCTCTCTCTGGCCCAGGCACCCTGACCCCCCGGCACACTGCTGGCTTGGCCCCCACCAGAGGAAGAAAACAAAACTCAAGGGCTAGCCTGGTAACTATCATCTATAAAGCAATGGTTCTCAACCAGGATGCTTTTATAAAGAAAACTAAAAAAGCCTTATCCCTGAGATTGTGATTTTGTAGTTCCAGACAGGGCCCCAACTTATAGATTTTCATCAAAATCTAGAGGATTCCAGTCCTGGCTGGTGGCTCAGTGCATAGGCACCGGCCTGCAAACCCAAAGGTCGCTGGTTTGATTTCCAGCCAGGCCACATCACCAGGTTGCAAGCCAGGTCTCCAGCCAGGTCTGTAGCTGGAGGCAGGTGAAAGGCAACCACACATTGATGTTTTTCTCCCTTTCTTCCTCCCTCCCTGTCCTTCTCTCTAAAAATAATTAATAAAATCTTAAAAAAAAATCTAGAGGATTCTGTGGCAGGACCAGAAGAGGATCCAATTTTTTCAGCTCCTGGCTGGGGGTCACCCATGGTGACCCTGGAGAACCTGGCTGCAGCCAGAGGGCCGTGCCTCCCCAGGGCCCCAGCCCCTCACTTGCTGCAGCAGGAGCTCAGACATCTCCAGCTTCTTCTGCAGCTCTTCCACCCTGAGCTGCACGGCCTCCTTGTCCGTCACCAGGACCCGAAGCTTCTCCTGCAGTTCCGAGTTCTCCTGCTTCAGGTCTTCGTTAGTTTTGCTGTGGCCAGAGGCAGTGGAGAAAGGCATGAGTAAAGAACAGAAAGAATGACTTTAGTGGGCAACCCACCACCTTTACCATAAAACCACAGACTACTGGCACTAGAAGGGACCCCAGGATCAAGAGTCACAGTGAGGACAAATGAGCTGCATGAGGCCAAGTTCGAGTCAGGACAGCAGGCACCAGTGCCCGCCCTATACAAGTCCGCATCTGGACAACCTCCTCCCCATGCTGCGTGCACCAACCCCCCTTCCCAGCGCACCATCTAGGCCCCCAGCCCTCCCCCAGCCCCCCCTACCTGCTCTTGTATAGATCCAGCTTTAAGGTGTCACGACTTTTGGTTAGTTCTTTGTTGTGCTGCGAACACAGGAAGGTGAGGTCAGGGCTGGACAGGTGGCAGGTGGGCTGGCAGTCTAACAGCAGGTACGACACCAGCAACCCTTTCTCGCCCACAGTCACACTCTGCATTTTCCCAAAGGCCTTCCAAGCCCAGGCTCTCACTTGCTTTTAATAAACACTCACTCGGAAAGGGTGAACAAGGCAGGTAGAGAGATCTAATCCAGAGGCCCAGGAGAACAGATAATACTACTGTCATTACTACTACTATTATCACCACTTTTGAAAAAAATTTTTGAGTCCTCTCCTGAGGACATTTTCTCATTGGTTTTTAGAGAGAGGAAGGAACAGAAACATCAATGCAGAGAGAAGAATCAATTGGTTGCCTCCAGCACACACCCAGACCAGGCACCGCACACGCCTTGACTGGGGCTCAGCTGCAACCTAGGCACATGCCCTGACCTGACTGGGATCAAACTCTCGACCTTTTGGTTACAGAATGACACACCACCCAACCGAGCCACCCCAGCCAGGGCGCCATCACTGTGGAACCTTTACTGAGCTCCATCAGGCGCCCTGCTAACCCTTCGAATCCTTACAATCCCCACAGGAGGGTTGCTGTTATTAGTAGCTCCATGTTATAGGTGACAACACGAAGCATGAAGCCATTTGCCTAAATCAATCAGAGCTGTGACTCCATACTCAGGTCTGATTCTTTAACCCCATTTTCCGCCTGTGGTGGGAGCACATATGAGGGGGGGAATTAAATTGTTATGGTAATCACCCTGGCTGGTGTGTCTCAGCAGATTGAGCACTAGCCTGCGAACCAAAGGGTTGCTGGTTCGATTCCCGGTCAGGGCACAGACCGGGTCCCTAGTTGAGGGCGCACAAAAGACAACCATGTGATTGATGCATCTCTTGCATATCAATGTTTCTCTCCTTTTTTTCTCTTTCCCTTCTCATCTCTCTAAAAACAAATAAAACCTTAAAAAAATCAACAAATTTTTATGATAATCGTTCATTTTTTTGAGTGATGACACACTGACGTAGCCCCAAACTCAGAAGGCACAGAAGTGACATGTCTCCCAGACACCCTATTCCTCTCCCCTGGGTTTTCATGAATCCTTTCAGACATGGCTTATCTCTCCCACATGCAGACACACACACACTTCTCTCCTTTCTACCCGGAGGATAACAGGTTAAACACATTGTCCTGTATGTACATTTGCAGCCCAAGCCTCCAGTACCTGCCCAGGGCACACTGTCGGCCAAGGGCAGGGGTGGCGCATAGGCTCTGGGCCCTTTATCCAGTGCTGGCTCTGGACACGCGCACCGAGGCCCACAGCCACCCACTCATTCCCCGGCTGCTTCCAACAACCATAGTACTTTAAAGCAGCGTGAAATGGCCCGGGCCGCCTTCTGGGCAGCAGACACCCCATACTAACAAAGGGACTGTGAGGCTTGGTCCCGCTCGGGACAGCGGCGCCGCCAGTGGCTGGGCCGCGTGGCTCACCCTGTCCGCCTGCTTCTGCTGCGCTGAGACAGCACACAGCGTCCGCTCCAGGTCCCCGATGCGCTGCTGGGAGGACTGCAGGAGGCCGGCCAGCTCCTCCGCCTCCCCTGCAATGACAGAAGGAAGCCCAAGGAAGGAATGCCACTGAAGCCGGCCATGGGCCTGGCGGAGGATGACAGGGCGTCCACATCCTCACCTGTTTTTTGCCGGGCTGCTTGCTGAGTGTGCGCCAGGGCTGTCTGCAATTCCGTCTTCTCAGACACTAGAATCCCTATGGTCTGGATGTGAACCTGTGGGAGAAGAGCCCGGCGTGTGGCGGAAACAAGGCAAAGAGCCCCTCAGGAGCAGGAGGGAACACCCCGCAGTCCACTCACCTGTAGCTGCTCCCTCAGAGCCCCCTGTTCCTTTGCAAACTTCTGCTTATAGTCCTGCTTCTCCTGCAGGGAGAGAGAGGAAATATCTCTTCCTGGGAAGAGGAAGAAATGGAACAGCAAAGGGCATGCCCCGGACTGCCACCAATGGCCCAGGAGAGGCCCACCAGTGAGAGCAGGTGGGGGGCAGGTCGGGGAAGGGGAGGGGCCTTAGTTTTCCAAGCTGGGAGCAGGCAAGCTAAGAGTGGGCCTTTCCGCCTGGGTCCCCCTCAAACCCCTCAGTCATGTAATGAGCAAAGAAATCACGTTACTTTTTCCAGTTGATCTGCAATTTCCTGGTTCTGTCGCTTCTGTAGAGTCAAAGGAAGGTGGCTGAGGTTATCCCGTTTACGGTGTTCCCCAGACCAAGGAGGGGTCGACGGGGACCAGGACTGGGGGCTTTGTTTGTTTTCTTAATGGCAACATATCAATTTAACTTATTAATTTATTTTTTTCCATCAACATCTCACCATTTATCCTCCCAAATCCTCTTCCACGTCCACCGATCCCCTCTCCCAGGAATGGGTTTTAAAGGAGAAAGTTCAAAGCTCCTGAGCAGAGACTTTGGGTCTGGGGTGTTTTGCTCGAAGCTGCAGAAATGAGCGTCTCTGCCGGATTCCCATACGAGGACAATGACATACATGTCCAGAAAGGGGTCTGCAGAGGGAAAGGCTACCCTCTGCCAGCTGGAGACTTGGAAGGGCATGTCCATCTGACGGGTGGTTAACGAGCATACACCATGGGGCAGCTGAGGTGCAGGGACCTTTAAATCTTAGACATTTTTAGTTAAATGGAACCTTGGACACCCTCTTAATTCTACCTCCTCAGGAGACTGAAGTCCAGAGAGAAGTGACTTGGTCAAGGTCAAAGACAGAGCTAATCAGAGGCAGAGTCAGGGCCAGAACACAACAAATCAAGCTAGAGCTTTCCCCAGGGCCCGGCGGTGGCGGCGCCACCAGGGCGAGCGTGGAGAGCACCCAACAAGCGGGGAAGCCTGGAGGACGGAGGGCAGACGGAGGGCAGCCACAGGAAGAGCCATGCCACATGCTCTGCACTCTGGGGTCCCTCCGGCTAAGATCTAGGCCCCCCGCACCCAATTCTCCCTGGGCCCCAGCCCCTTTCTTCAGAGCCCCAGATTGGCAGCATGGAATCAGGGGACCGCCCCCACCCAGACTCTTACCAATTCCTCTATCTCGCTACTGAGTTGTTTGTTTGTTAGATTGCTGGAATCCAGGGCTAGAGAGAGCTCTTGGTACCGGCTCTGAGGCGCATGCAGAGAGGAAGGGGGTTGGAGGAGAGATGGGGGAGAAGTAGAGAGAGCAAACATTAGGGATAGGGGTATCTGGGCTGTCTCAGCTGGCAGCAGGGCATCCAGCCCCCTCTGTCGGTTGGGGGGCGCTGGCCTGCAGGGTCCCTGGGCCATAGTCTGGGCCACTCACCTCCAGAGCCTTTATGTTAGCAGAGGATGCTAGTCCCTCCCCATTGACGAAGGATGCAGACTAGGAGAGATGAAAGAGCTCACATGGAAACGCTCTCTTTCCTGCCTAAGCCCACCAGCTTCCTGTCTTCCCCCTTAATTAGCAAGTGTCTTCTCTGCCTAAGTTGGCCCCCTCCCCCGGGAACCCCTCTGTGCCAACCTCTCCTGGGTCTCATCTCCCCTCCGTGCCCCACCCCCTCCAAGCAGTTCTCGTCCTGTGCTCTGCGGCAGGGTGAAATGACAGGGTATAATGACGTAACCAGCCCAGGCTGCTGTGCCAGGGCACTGAGCACTGGCCTCTGAACCGAAGGTCACAGTTTGGTTCCTAGTCAGGCACATGCCCGGGTGGTGGGACAGGTCCATAGCTCTATCACATCGGTGTTTCTCTCCTTCCCTTTCTCCCTCCCTCCCCCTCCCTCTAAAACTAAACAAATAAAATCTTTTACAAAAATGATGTAACCAATCTCATCTGCACGGCTTCAAAGAGGAGACTCGGAAGGAACGACTAGCTACACAGGCCCAGCCGAGTCAGCTGCTCCCAGCAGCTTCCCCTCCTCATGGGAACCTCTCTGACTCGGTGGCGATCCTGTTTTCCCCCCGCTCTACCTCCCTCCGGGCTCCAGTTCCTGGGATACCTCACACACGAGGCCGTTGAGCTGCTGGGAAAGCTGACGCAGGCTCTCGGTAGATGAGAATCTGGGGGTGAACACAGGAGGCAGGGCTGCAGCAGGCTCAACGGGAAAGAAGGGGTCATGGGCATGGCCTGCCCCGACTCCCTCGGCCCAGGGACTGCTGCCCCGACAGGAGACACTCACGTGCTTTCAGACAGTACAAAAGGACCACTTTCAGGATCATAGTTCTGTTTGGGAAGAAACACATAGGGTGCGAATTCAGGGGTGAGGTAAGCCCCACTCAGCCTGACAACCTTCCATCCCCCTGAAATTTAAGGAGAAACCTGGCTTTGGCCTCCCCCACCCTAGTCCTCAGGAAGCACCAAGCCACCTGAAGGAAGACGGGAAGAGCCCACGGTGGGCCCAGTCCTTTGGGCAGGAAGTGGGTGAACACTGAGTGGGGCGGTGGGCAAAGGGAAAAGGGACACGCACCTGAGTTGATGAAGTGGCACTGGGGGAAAGGACACCGCCAGGTGACATGGTGTCATCAGAAGGCGGTGCTGCAGGAGCGGCATGGTCTTTGGGCACCTGTCACAGAGAAGAGCGGGGATTAGAGGGACGTGGGAAAGGCTTCTCAGTACCATGGATGCAGGGGTGTGGAGCAGGTAGGGGTGTTGCTGCAGTCAGAGTGACAGTCACACATGCTGGAAGCCACTCCAGGGTGTGGCTATGGCCTGCCTAGGGCTAGAGCCACTCTGCAGCCTTCTGGCCAGCCAGAGCTCAAAGCAGGACCACTAGACCTCCCTCATGAACACAAATGGCCCTGTCCTCCCTGGTGCTCAGCCAAAGACAGTAGCAGGACCTGACCTGTGGCAGCCACAGCAGGTGCAAGGAAGGTGCGCCAAGTCAGGGAGAAGGAAGGCTCTGCTCTTCCACAGAGCCCACCTGTGCCTCACAGTGACCCTCGCCATGGGCCCCACTGGGCAGAGGGTGCAGTGATGAAGCAGGTGCGGCCTATGCAGTCCTCGGCCTTTTTCCTCTCTCACTCTCCTGCCTTCCCTTCCATCCTCCCTCCAACCCTGGCTGCGTTTGCCCGGCTCAGGTCATTTCTGGGAAAAAAGTTGCCCAACCAGAAGCCTCTCCCTGTTCCTGGAGGTAAGAAGCAACCCCACCCCAACCTTCTAGTTCCAAAACAACTACGTAGCCAAAAAACCACCTGAGAAGCCAGAGATAAGGTATCCACCCTGTGACTGTGGGCTTCCTGAAGGACAATCTTGGCCTGGGGGCCAGGAGCCCTGGGGAAGCCGCCCTCCCCCCGCAGGACCCACTCTCTTGACCAGCGCCCCACCCAGCCTCTCTGCAGGCTCGGGCCTGACACTTAACCCAAGCCTCTGGCTCTAGAGAACCAACACCCAACCGGCCAGGTGGGCGCAGAGATGGGGAAGAGGGGTGACAAGCTGAAGCCTGACAGGGCAAAGTGCAAGGGAGCCGTGGCCGGTCCAGCAAAGCTGGTTCCCAAGGAAGCGGCTACACCTCTCTGCAGGGGACAGAGGAGCTGCCTGCTCTCTGAAAATCCCAGTCTGCGGTCTTCCTTAGAGCAAGTGCTACAGGACCTGGGTCAAGTATTTGCGTCACTGTTCATGCTGTGCCCTTTGGCCACAGAGCCTGGTGTTGCCTTGCCAACCAGCACAACTGACTGTACTATACATACATATATATATATGAACTATTTTGTGAACAAATTATTCCATAATTTTAAGTGTTGGAGATTTTTTAAAAAATTGTTCCACTTCCCTCAAATGCCCTTATTCCGTTAAAAAGTTTTGTATTTCTCCTATTCCCCATTTCTGGAAACACTGTATTTCTGCCCAGGATACTATACTCACAGGTCTACATCACTGGAGTAGAACACTTAACACATTGTTGACCGGTCATGAAGAAACTCGGGTTTCTAAGCCCAAACGCTGCTGACTGATAACGAGTGCCAATGCCTGCCCTCGCATTAGCCTTTGCTATAAAACTGCCGGTCAACATGTTAAAGAGCAGATGGAAAGCCCTGGCTGGTAGCACAGTGGATAAGGTGCCAGCCTGCAAACCCAAAAGTCGCTGGTTCGATTCCCAGCCAGGGCACGTAACCAGGTTGCAAGCCAGGTCTCCAGCCAGGTCTGTAGCTGGAGGCAGGTGAAAGGCAACTGTACATTGATTCTCTCCCTCTCTGCCTCTCTCCCTCCCCTCTCTCTAAAAATAATAAAATAAAATCTTAAAAACAAAACAGATGGATGTAGTTTGCTACACAAGTTAACTCATGTTTGCACTTGCATTAGTTTTTGTATAAAATTGCCCATCAACAATGTGTTGAATGGGAAACAGACACTTGTAAAAAGGGGGCTTAAAACCAACAAGAATGGACTACGGGACTCTGCCTCTTCATTTCCAGAACAGAGGGACGTCGGCACCGAGTGCCTGTGTCAGTCCTCAGCTTCAGGATTCCTTCAGGCCTGCACCGCCCTCCCCGGGCCTCTGGAGCTGACAAGGTGAGTCACAGCTGGTAAGACCTGACAAGCTGGGTGTGAGCAGGCCCGGTGACTGAAATCTCTCCAATCCGAGCCGGCAGGGCCCTGTCCCAGCCCCTCTCCCCATGCCTGTCTCCAGCAGGAGCTGGCCCTGTTTCAGCCCCACTTCCCTGGCCTGGCAGATGTCCCCCAAGGAAGTCAATTCAGGAGGCTGTACCCACATCATGTCCTGAGGACATTACCTCCTGGCCCAGGGCACACCAGGCTGCCCACCTTTCCAGCATGTGCCTGTAATACTGGCCATTACCTGTACCACACCCTCGACCTGAAGCTTCTGTTTTCCTTGTGTCCAGGTAAACGGATGTTACCCACCTCTGACCTTTAAACCAGCCTCAAATGCCACCCTCTCCAGTTTCAAATCCATTTAAAGCCACCTTCATCCTCAGCTAAGCGTGTGGAATGTCACCACATTCCATCTTGCCTCTTTCAGCGGAGCCTGCCTCCCTCAGGGGGCATTCTTTCTGGTGCCCCTACCTTCTCTGGGACCCAGCCAAGTGCCTCTCATGTCACGAGCCCACTGAATATGGTTAAGTGTCCCTATTTGATTTTTCTTCCCCTTCTCTTTACCCTACATAGCTGACTCCCAAACCAAAATTAGGAAATCAACTTAAAGAGTCATAAACTGCTCTGTGGTCTCTTGATCTTTTGGGGACTGACGCCCACAAGGCAAGACCAGAAGACTTGGTTTTACTTAATCTCTCCATGTCTGGACATTCAAACTCGAGGTTCGAAAAGCCCAAATCCAACACCCCAGTTCTGGAAGCTATTCCCAAATTACCTTTAACCTTCAAGGTGCATCTCACCTTCTCCAAGATGATAAAAGATGCAGGGGAAGAAAAAAAAACCCAACCAAGCAAGCAGGTGAAAAAGCAGACACCACAGGACGAGGGTTAATGACAGCAACATCAAATAAGCCAGAGGCAAAGTACCGCCCACACCGGAGAAGCCTCAGGACATGCACAGCTGGGAGAGAGCAAGCCACAGGGGGTCTCAGCACTGCCTCACCTTCCAATTGTCCAATGGGGAGAGCGCTACCCCATTGGAACGGTTAAGGTCGGACACCAGCACCTTCAGAATGTCCTGAATCTACAGGAAGCGAAAAGGGAAAAACAAGGGCAGGGGGAGAAAGAGAAAAGTGGCTTAGAGAGAGGCAAGAGTCAAGGAAGGAAGAAGAGATGGGTTTGGGGAAATCAAATGCTAGAGAAGAGAGAAGGGGATCAATACCATGGCTGGGGCCATCTTCCCAAATAGCTGCTTACTGCCTTGCCACAGGTGAGAATCAACTCAAATGAACAAATGGAGCAGTCCCCTGAGCAGCGCAACTCTAAATACGCTCATCAGACCCTCTCCTCTGGCCCAGGATGCTAGGGATGAATTGGGCAGAGCTCAGACCCCCACCTCCATTTAAAAAACCAGATTTCCAAATCAAGGTTTGTTTGAACACAAGGGATTATAACTGAAAATGAGTTTGAAAGACATTGATGTGATCCGACAATATCATTTTACAGATGAGGAAACTGAGGCCCTGGGAGGAAGTGATTTTCCTGAGGTTACCCTGAGATGGACTCAAAACTCCTAATCCAGTGCCTGGGGCTCTCCTCATCTGTGGGTGCTTCCTCAAGGGAGAGCCTGATGACCCTCACAGCCTGGCTTCCCCTGGAGATGGGATGAAGAAAAGCCCCTGAGCAGTAAATTCCATAGCAAGCACCCTTTATTGGATGTTTATTCCACATCACACCCTGTATTTAGGGATTAATATAAACTTCCTCAACGTGTCCTGGCTGGTATGGTCGCTGGTTTGATTACCAACCTGGGCACATGTGACTGGGTTGTGGGCCAGGTCCCCAGTTGGGGGCATGTGAGAGGCAACCACCACGGATGTTTCTCTCCCTCTTTCTCCCTCCCTTTCCCTTGTCACAAAAAGAAAAGCTTTAAACTTCCTAAATGCATGACAATATTTTACTGATGTGGAAAGAGAGACCCAAATGGCTAAGCCAGTTTGCCCCAAATGGTATTTCTAGCTGAGGGAGAGACAGAATTGAGGATGCAAACCCCAAATTCTTAACTGGTACTTGACATTTCTTCCACAATCCTAACCATCACCCTCGACTGCCCCCTGAGCACCCTCATGCCCGAAAGCCTGGCTGGCCAAGACTCACATCCTCAGTCGAGTGAGAACCATCAGAAGTGGCTGTGTCAGGGCTACTGCCATTTTTAATCTTCTTTTTCTTCTTAGCTCCTGCAGGAACACTAATGCCGCGCTGCTGCTGGAATTCTCTCAACTGCAGAAAAGAAAAGCATTGAAACTCATGATGACTATAAACCCTTGTATTCACATCCTACATTAGTTTACAAACTACTCATATTGCCATCTTATTTAACTCCGTAACAACCTTACAAAATATTGTAAATTTTTACTTAAGGACTACAGAAATGGACTGATAACACAGCTTTTCTAAAAAGGCAATGATGCAATTTAAACTCAGTCTTCTGACTCTAAGGTCTGGGCGTTAGGCCATAAATCAGTAGCTGCCAGGGGACAAAACCAGAAGTAAAGGTGGTAAACATTTAAGTGATCCCACATAAGGGTCCTCTTACATCTGTTCAAGATGTACACCACTACCACCCAAACTTTTACAACAATGTAGCCTAAAAGCAGTGAAGGCACACCCCTAGTAACTCTGGGGTGGTAACAGAAAAAAAAGGCAACCCAAGTACCATTTCAGAAAGAAACCTATTATAATCTTCCAAATCTATGTAAATGTCATCCCTAAGTACATTAACGTAAAAGACCTTATTTCACCCAAAAGAATCCAGCAAAACTGATGCTTCAATCCCATATTTATACCACGGCACTCAGAGCGCCCCATGTTTAAGTGATGATTTGGGGATGATTCTCAGGTGTGAGGTGCTCCACAGAAGATCTCACTCCAAAGAGCACTGACTGAGGGCCAACCTGATCCCAGAGTCATAGAGAATTAGAACATGAGTTGGAGAATTCAGATTTAAATTTTCAGTTTCTTGGGATGGTAGAAACCTGGGGGGAAACCAAACCAAACACATTCTCCCCATTGACAGCCAGAGATGTGGTCCATGTTTCAAGATCAATAGTGAAATGTAGGCTTTTTATGCTATCAAAGGTCTATAGATGGGCTACAGTCTAGAGTTAAGGACGCCTGAAACCTTTCCGACGTAAGTCCTATAGTCCCAAGTCCCCCCTTACATTGGAAATCTGTGCCGTCATCAGAGAACCGGAAAGAGGATAGAAAACATTAGGGGACTGGTCCTAAGATCAAACACCGGGTAATGACAGTTTCCAGGGGGATTGTGACATATCTAGATTCCATTCCTCCCAACCGACGCGCGGAGTTGCCGCTCCGCGGTGGGGGAAGGGAGCGCAGGGCTGGGATCCAGGTCCTTGGAGAGGAAGCCCATGGTGCCCAGGGAGCCCGGGAGGTCCGGTTCTGGGAGGCAGAAAGCGAGGGCCGAGCCTGGAGCCGGGAACCCGGTGGCCCAAAGTCACCCGAGGGCTACGAGCGAAGGCAGGGGCTGGGCTGCCGGCGGGGAGGGGGGGGCCGGAGCTGAGAAGACTTTGGGGAGGGGGGCACCAAGGGGCGCCGAGGGGCGCTTCCCATGTACCTAGGAGGCAACACAGACTCTGGCCACCATCCAGCTGTCGAGGGGCCTTGGGTTAAGCCCAGGAACCGCGACTCGGCACGTTTTACCTTTTTCCTGGCCTCGGCCAATTTTTTCTGTCGGACTTCTTCCGACATCTCGGGAAGGGGAGGGGTGCAGTAGGGCCACATCACCGCGATCCCGGAAACCACCTCCGAATTGCTTCCGGCAGCCACCGAGCATCTTTGTGACTAAGCCAGAAAAGGAGGGCCTAGGGCGACTATAGGCTGCAGCAATGTAGGCGTAACCTTCATTCTGCAAATCCATTGGCCTATAAGGGATGCGAGAGAGAAAAGGCGTGGCCATGCTGACACCAACCGGGATGAATGGGCGGGGCCGCAGTAAGCGCTGTCTCCGCCCACCTGGGGGCGGGACCCGACCTCCCGGGTGCGCGCGCAGCTCGAAGTGTGCGGGGCTGATGGTGGAGACTGTTCCTGGTCTCCAGGCCGGGATCCAGATTATCTGGTGGACCTGAGAGGCTGCTCTCCTGCCCCAGCCCTGGATCCTGCAGCACTGCAGACGCCCCCAAAATGGGGGCCCCGGACCCCAGGGCTCCGGAGGTGGGCTAGGAGCGAACAGCAAGGGGGAAGCGCAGCCCCTCTCCTGACTCCCCGTAGCTCTGCTCCATACCTTCTCGTCCCAGAGTTTAGTTCTCGAGACTTCGATCCAGTCCTCCACACACTCCATCCTATCAGAATCTCCCCTTCCTCGAGGATCTCTACCCCACCCCGGGAGCATATCTGCCCCCTTGCCGGCTGGATCCGGTCCCCAGCTCTCCTACTTCCCAACTCCTACCCCCACACCCCACAGTACCCTCTTCTCCTGGGAGCAGACTCTAGGTCCCATCAGCCATTTTTCCTTCGGATTCCTCTCCAGGACTCAACCAGGACTTTCCAAAGGTTGCCGCGGGGCCTTCCGATCCCCTGTAAGTATGCCTGCGTACCGCCCCCCGTCTCTGTCAGCCCTCCACCCCGCAAGTCTGCTGCTCCCAGCCCTCACCATCCTCCGCAGCTGACCCACCCGCAGCCAGGCTTCTGCTGGGAAACACCAGGTCATTTCGCAGTCCTTCTCCTTCTTTTCCTTGTGCCCACCGAGCATCCAAGAACAAGCTGTGTCCGTCCTTGTCAGTAGGCTCTGCCTCTCCTCTTTCCTGTTGGCACCTCAAGCGGCTGGTTCTTTTTCACGCCACTGCCCCCTCCCCTTCTCACCCCACCCACACAGAGACCACTGGGGTTCCCTCAGACAGGTGTTGTCGCCTGTCTTGGGGCATTTGGATCTACTGCACCCTGTCGGGAAGACTTTTTTTTCATCTTTTTGGCAAGCTGATGCCTACACATCCTTTAGGATCGAGCTTCCTCGGAGCAGCCTCACTCCCACCTCCGGCTCATCCCAGGGTCCCCCATAGGCATTGCCACAGCACTGTACACTTCAAAGCGCTTTTCATATTTGCCATTTGTTGGTGACTAATTTGTTGGTCACTCACTCATGGGACCAATTTTGTTGAGTGTCTACTCTGTGCTGGGGACTGTTGTAGACATTGTAAATATAACCAAGTCCCTGCCCTGGTGGAGTTTACACTCTAGTAGTATATTGTAGACATTGTAAATATAACTAAGTCCCTGCCCTGGTGGAGTTTACACTCTAGTAGTATAAGGCCAACAATGAAAATAATATCGTCAGCGGAAGGTATGGCATGCCAGGTGGTGACAGATGTCAAAACCTCAGGACACAGGGACAGTGAGTGGTTGGGGAGGGACCTTTAAAATGCGGTGGTCACGCCCTGGCTGGTGGCTCAGTGGATAAGGCACCAGCCTGTGAACCCAAAGGTCACTGGTTCGATTCCCAGCCAGGGTACATAACCAGGTTGCAAGCCAGGTCTCCAGCCAGGTCTACAGCTGGAGGCAGATGAAAGGTAACCATACATTGATGCTTCTCTCCCTTTCTGTCTCCCTCTCTTCCTCTCTCTCTCTCTCTGGAAATAATAAATAAAAGCTTAAAAAATAAAATAAAATGGGATGGTCAAAGGAGGTCTTTCTGATGAAGCATGAGCTGTGAGTAGAGCTTTAAATGAAGATCCCCAGAGGAAGTGCATGATTGCTGGGTGTTTTCTATTTGGGACAAGGACTTCTGTTCCATGAAGGCAGAGGGCCAGGCTTGCTGTCTTTTCCATTGCTGACCCAGGGAGCCTTGACCAGTGCCCGGCAGAAAGTGACTGCTTACCTTTTGTTGACTGACTGCTTATATGCCCCATCCTAAGAATAGGATCCATGTCTTCCTCAGTCTCTTCCCACATCACATGTAGACAGTTGACCCCACATGCATTTACTGAAGATTAGCGGTGTACCAGGCACTGGCCTTTGCAGCTTGGGGAAGCAGAGAGGGCAAAGATGAACTGTTAACCCCAGGAAAAGACTTTGTTATCCAATGATATTATAAACACAGGAACTTTAGTGACAAGAGAAGAATCCTTGTAGATTTGAGGTGGATTCTCTGGGGTCATATCGGGGGCCAGCATAGGCCCTTTAGTTTGGATTGGGATTGACTGGGGGTAAAAGAAAACCCCAAATAATGGTGTCTTAAACAGTCATCAGGGACCCTAGCCTCTTACCTTGTTCCAGCACATCTTAACGTGGCTCCTATCTCGTCATCCAAGACATTGTTAACCTTCATGTACTTCCATGTTCCAGCGGGCAGGAAGGAGGAAGGCCAGAGGAAGGCCTGCTCTCTCACCAGGACAGTTCTCAGATGTATCGTACATCATTTCTGATTAGGTTCTACTTGCCAGAACATAGTTATAGGGCCATGTCTAATTCCAAGGGGACCTGACAAATGTAGTCTTATTTTTTAAAAGACTTTATTCATTATTTTTAGATAGAGGAGAAGGGAGGGAAGAAGAAACGGAGAGAAACATCAATGTATGGTTGCCTTTCACCTGCCTCCAGCTGGGGACCTGGCTTGTAACCTGGTTATGTGCCCTGGCTGGGAATTGAATCAGCGACTGTTGGGTTTGCAGGCCAGTCTACTGAGCCACACCAGCCAGGGTCTGAAATGTAGTTTTATTTGGGGTTGAGAGGTGTCTACTTCATATTACCAAGCAGAAGCAGGGAGTGGCAGTTGGGGGACAACTGAAACTTCTGAATTGTGGACAAATGGTCAGTCCAGCTAATGGCTTTTTGTGCCACTTAGCGGCCATCTTCCAAGACTGACCAGGCTGATGGGGCTAGCGAGGATTCTCTGCACCTTGACATTCAGCAGCTGAAGGAGAAGAAGGACATGCTGGACAAGGAGATCTCCCAGTTAATATCTGAGTAAGTCTGGTTGGGCTCTTCAGCAGCCTTAAGGTAACTAGTGCCCAGTAACTGCAACCCACACATCCTAGCTCAGCACAAAAACACACGACTGCGCCGCTGGATTCAGGGTGTCTCCACAGCCTCTCTTGGGTAGGGTGGGCTCAGGCCTGAAAGCACCAGGAAGTGGAAACTAGAAAGCTATCAGGAAAGGGGGTTACTGCTCTCTGGGGCCCACAGTCTCTGCCTTTGCTTTTGTCTGCACCCAGACTCCTTCTCTGAAGGTAGGGCGTTCAGACCCTGGGGGAAGCTGGTTCTTCTGCCGCTCCTGGATTTCCCCAGGCCTCATGCTCCAGCCACATGGCACACACTGAGCAACTTCATTATTATTTTTTGTTATTTACTTTCACAGGGAAAGGGAGGGAGAAAGAAAAGGAGAGAAACATCCATGTGCGAGAGACACATCAATCAGTTTGCCTCTTGTATGCCCCAAGCTGGGGACCTGACCAGGAATCAAACAGGCAACCCCTCGGTTCCCAGGCAAGCGCTCAGTCCACTGAGCCACACCAGCCAGGGCAGACTGAGCAATTTTTGAATGTGCATTTCATACTTGAAGGGATCTGACTGGCCACTCATTTGCCCATCTGTGAATCCCTCAGCTGTAGCCAGGGTCTCATAGTACCAGCGTGGTTGGGACCCCTCCCTAAGGGTATGGGGAGCATTTGCCAGGGGCCGACCCCCTTCTATAAGCTTTAGAGGACAGGGTCTCTCTTGCCACCTCTATGCCCTCGGTGCTGAGCACTTAGTAGGCCCTTAGTGCTGCCTCGTTCCTCTCTGAACCTGGACTCTCACCAGCTTTTTCTCTCTCTCACCCCAGAGGCTACAGCGTGGGTGAACTGGAGGACCACATCTCCCAGCTCCACGAGTATAATGACATCAAGGATGTAGGCCAGATGCTGCTGGGCAAACTAGGTGAGCAGCAGGACGGCAGAGGAGCAAATAGGGCTTAAAAGAAGCCCTATACCCCAGGGGTGGTTGGCGTTTGCTCCTGAGCCTTCTAACTTGCCAGCTTTCGCATGCTGCACAGCTGTTACCTGAGTCAAGGTTTATGTTTGTTCTCTCTCTTGTGGGTGGAGCCTGCTTTGAGGTTGCAGGCTGTGGGGGATCCCCGTCCTGTGGAGCCCCTGGATTGCAGATTGAACTGACCCAGACTCGAAGTTCCTGGGAAGAGAAGTTGGAAGTGTGCACTGTCCCCTTTCCTGACATCGCTTTTATTGGAGCGAATACGTGCAAAAAAGGGTGCAGGTGTTTGCCATAAAACAGTGGCTAGGGAGGGTAAGTTATAAAACGCAGAGAGCAGCACCTGGTCAAGGATGGTCAGACTCGCGCCAGCGCATTGATGAAACCTAGTTCAGGAGTTCTTTCTGGCCTTAAGGCAAACACCCATTAGTTAGGATCAGAGCATACACCAAGCAGAGCGGGCTTCAAGGCATACATTGCATTTCTAGGCCTGATTTCCCACGGAAAATCTGAAGGTTTCAGGTGGTGCCTGCCGCCTGCTTCCGGTTTTCAGTCAAGGTTGTGCGGGTGCCACAGTTTCCGAAACCACACACAGCCGTCCTCTACGGCAGGCACTTTGAGCGTGTGCTCGCCCTCCTGCTAGACGGAAAACTAGGGTTCCCAGTCTCCCGGTGACTATTCAGACTGATTGAGACACCACCCTTGCCTCAAGGGTCTGACTTGCTACCGAGACAGAAAGCGCAAGGGTGACTCTGTGTGGCTTAAGTCCTCACTCTGCAGAGGACTTAGCCAAGGCACAGACCCCAGCGTGTCTGGGCTGGTTCGGGCAGTCCCCCTTGCAGGTCTGGCATGGTCGCATGGCCTCATCTGGCTCAGACTGGTAGGCATGGATGTCAGTGACCAGTGACTGCTAGGGAGAGTGTTCAGAGCTGGGACTGTCTGTCCACTTGCTGCACGGGTTTTATCACTTGTTGCAGAACTGCCTATCGGCATCCAGGGTTCCACAGCAGCAACGGCTTCTCTGTGACTCAGTGAGGAATGGGTCCCCAAGGAGGGGAAGGAGGGAATGGGGAGGGAAATAGAGAGGGATGAAGAGGGGCGGCTGAGCAGGGCCCAGGAAGAAAGGCATGTGAGGTACCGCTAGGTCAATGGTTAGGACATGAGCCTTGTTGGTTAGACCCCCGCCCGACACCTGTCCTTCCAGGTGGTGGAGCTTGAGCAGGCCGCCTACCCACTTTCACTTGTTCAGGAAGTATTCACTGGGCACCCACCTTGGGCTGCTCTACAAGGCATGGGGACACTTTGGAGAACCAGGCACTTGAAGCACTCTGTTTCCATGCCGCTAAAGAGCACAAATGAACAAATTATGAGATGTGTCAAGTGCTATGAAGGTACCAAAGGGCCTAGATGGAGAATATTGAGGTTGGAACAGGGCAGCTGGCGGGAGTGAGGGGAGGTGGCCAGGGGAGGCCTCTGAAGAGTCATTCCCATGGGGGCAAAGGGGAACCTCTGAGGGGCCAGGAGGTGTGGTGTCATCAAACAACCAGGACCTGGCACCCGGGCTGGGCTAAGGAGCCTGGCCGGGTTTTCAGCAGCCCCTAGACACCCCGTAAACGTACATGTCCATCTTCAGCAGGTGACCAGCTGCTCTGTGTGGAGGAAGGATGCAAGCAGAGCTTTGTTTGACTCCTGCCAAGTGGGGTGAGGGTTCAGTGAGTCTAGTGGGGGAGGGGGGGACAGGATTAGCAGGAGGGTTGTCTGGGCAACAAGGGGAGCAGGAGGAAGAAGGTGCAGGAGTGGTCCTGGGTGGCCAGGGATTTGACCCTTCTCCCACTCCTGCCACTGGACAGTCATCCTTCCTTTCAGCTATCATCCGAGGTGTCACCTCCAAAGAATTGTATCCAGAATTTGGCCTAGACATGAATGACTGAGCAGAGGCTCAGCCCTCCATCCATGGCCCACTGGGACAGAAGCTGTAACAGCCCACACAGTGCATCTGCAGGCTTTCCAGCCCTCACTGAGTCAGGAGGGGAAGATGTGTGTCTAGCTCCTAGACTCCCAAAATGTCCCAGTGACACCTTTGTATGTGTATATGTATTCTATTTGTAAATAAACATGTGAACATTCTTTTCTTCTTCTTCTTTTTTTTTTTTAATTTGGTATTTTATTTATTTTAGAGAGAGGGGAAGGGATGGGGAAAGAGAGGAGATAAACTGATCGGTCACCTCTCTCACACCTTCAACCAGGAATCTGACCACATACTGCCTTTCTGGGTTGGGGGACAAACAGATTGGAGCTAAGAGTGAAAGAGGAACATGGGGAGGAATTCTTCTCTTGTAAATTGGCTACAGAGTGAGGGCTGTAACTGTAACCTCTGCCAAGCAAGGGTGAGCTGTTGCTTCTTCGCTGGGTGTTGCTTATCATCACCCACCATCACCTGTGGGGGTGAAACTGGCATGTTGCAACTGCTTGGTGCAATGCAGAAGAGTCACACGAGTCTTGCTAAGTATGCTGACTATTCCAGCGACCCCTCTGGCCCTGTCCTGCCGGACAATTCTCATAAGATTTCAGATGTGATGGCAGCTTTTTGGAACAGGCTCTAATGAGGTGAAGTAAGTAGAGTTTCTGAAAACTGGCCATGCGAGTCGGGTCCAGTTTGAGTTCCAGCTCTGCCCACTTCCCAGCTGTGGAGCTATGGGCATCTGACTTGGTCTCTAGGGGGAAATAATAGTAGCACTGGGTATGCATCAGTTAACGTTAGCTGCCTCAACAAACAGCCCTCTGTTCTCACGGCCGATTCCAAGAAAGGGTTCTTTGTCTCACAAAGTCTGATGAGGGTCTGGTAGCCATCACATTTCAGAGCTTTACTGCTGGAATGCAGAGCAGGAGAAAAAATGGAGAAGACACATCCACTCTAAACTGACCCCTTGTCAACAGACATCACTTTTGCTCGCAAGTATAAGTGCAGAACCAGTCATGGGACCCAAACTGACTGAGGGAGGCTGGGAAGTGAGAGTGAGCAAATGGGTGTTGGATGGGCACTGGCCGCTGCCTCAGGCGAGAGAGGCTGCCTCCAGAGGGTGTCTCGGGGGCTTGCTGAGCAGCTGCACAGGACCCAGCACCTGGGAACCGTGGGTGAGTCCTCACCTCCGTGTGGAACAGCAACCCTGCCCCCTCGGCCGTCCTCTGGGTCTGCACCTGGCTGCAGTCACAGCCGCATCTGTACACCCTTCCAGATGCACCACGAAAGTCTGCGTGCATTCTCTTTGGGGGCTTTTCTGGCTTTTTTGTTTGTTTGTTTTTGAGAGAGAGAGAGAGAGAGAGAGAGAGAGAGAGAGAGAGAGAGAGAGAGAGAAGCCCTGGCTGGTGGCACAGTGGGTAAGGTGCCAGCCTACAAACCCCAAGGTTGCTGATTCGATTTCCCAACCAGGGCATAAACCAGGTTGCAAACCAGGTCTCCAGCCAGGTCTGTAGCTGGAGGTAGGTGAAAGGCAACCATGCATTGATGTCTCTCTCCCTCTCTCCCTACCCCTCTCTCTAAAAATAATAAACAAAATCTTTTAAAAATAAAGAGAGAGAACAGAGAAAGGGAGAGAAACATTGATCTGTTGCCTCTTGCACACCCCTAATCAAGGACCTGGCTCACAATCCAGGCATGTGTCCTGACCAGGAATTGAACCAGCCACCTTTCACTTTTTAGGATGACACCCAATGAACTGAGCCACACCAGTCAGGGCATCATAATGTTAACAACCAGATTTCCTTTCTTTCTTTCTTTCTTTCAGTAAGATTATTTATTTATTTATTTATTTATTTATTTAATAGGATAAGGGAGGGAGAAAGAGAGGGAGAGAAACATCAATGTGTGGTGGCCTCCCATGCACCCCCAATTAGGAACCTGGCCTACAACCTAGGCATGTGCCCTGACTGGGAATTGAACCCCCCTCGGCCATTTGGTTTGTAGGTTGGTGGCACTTAATCCACTGAGCCACACCAGCCTGGGCCAGGTTTTCACAACCACCATATGAGATATGTGCCATTGTCCCTATTTTGCAAATAAGAAAGAAACAGGTTCAGAGGGTGGAAGCAACTTGCCAAAGTCACAGAGTGGCAGAACCAGGACAAGAGCCCAGGCCCCTCTGGCTCCTGATGTCAGGTTCTAACCTGAGCCCCACATCGTGAGGCCTTGCACTGAACTCTTACTAAACCAAGTGCCCTCTGGGAACAGGCTGTCAGATTCATCTGGGATGATGCCCTTTCCACCTGCATGTCACACATACTCAGTACTTGCCCAATTGAATGTGGCTCCGATCATGTCCCCTCAGGTCTTGGGTGAAAGCTGGTGACTAAGCTAGAGATGGAGCCAGCACAGGAGTGGGTTCCTGAGATTCTCACACTTCTTGGGCCCCACACAGCTATCACCTGTTCTGACCCACTCCCATCTCAACTTCCTGAGTCACGTCATTTTACAGTGGAGGAAGAATAGGAGAGGTAACAGTGAGGCTTGTAATAGAGGGAACCCCGCCTCACCCCATTTTCTCCACATAAGCAACTGGCTTGTCTTGCCCCTGTTCCCACAAAAAGCTAATCCAGGAGCTGGAGAACCACAGTCTCTCAGTCTCTGCTCACCTGCCAGCAGGAAGTCAGGGAACTAAAGTGATGACAATTCAGTCTGATAAAAAGCTGCCATGAAGTGAAAGGACCACATTTGAGCGGCACCTAAGCAACTTGAGGCTTTGGGGAAAGTTCATGGGTAAAGAGACATCGGTATTTGTGCAGTAAGAGGAGTGAGACAAGAATGTGGGAGAGTCTTCTAGAAGGGCAAGTGGCATTTGCAAAGGCCAGAGGCAGAGAATTGGCTGGGCTCAGGATGAGAAGAGATTTAGTTCAATTGGATAGTAATTAGGAAAGGAGCACCCCTCAAATACAATTGTACCCCAGCTCTGCATTTTGGACCAATCTTTTCTCAAGAGGGAGATGGGTGCAGTTTTTATTTTCTACAACTCATATGTTGATGATTTAACTCATGATATAAAAAATCCAATAAAGATATTAAATCCAATAAAGATATTAGCTCAGAAGGGCCGTAAACCCCAGGACCTGGAGCTTCAAGAAGATCCAAGATGTTGGAGGAGTAAATACTGCTACACCAATCTCCCCCAGAATCAATCTGGAATTACAACTTAATTGCAGGGAAATTATCAGGAATAACCAACAGAATACCAGCAAGAGAGAAGAATTATAACCATGGACAGAACAGAAGAGGCCATTTCACCACATGACTGGTCAGAAGTGCAGAGACTTGAGAGGGCTGGTTGGGATTCCATGAGCCAGGATCCCACCTGAGAAGGATGGAGTCTAAAACCCCAGCTGGGCTTCCCAGCTAACAGCAACACAGATGAGGGTGAAGCAGCATCCAGTTGTGAAAAATGAACAGCCGTGGGGTTTGCTAGCCTGAGATGGCTAGAGACAGTAAAGTGCTAAAGTGACCATGCACAAAAATATATTGGCACCCACTTACCCTTGACTCCAGAAGAGGGAGGGTAGAGTGGACTAGAGATGCTTGAGGAGAATTTGGGGCATTGGCTTTGAGGAAAGAAATGAGAGAGCAGCCAACAGGGTCCTAGTGCTGACTCATCCCCCACACCACAAGGAGACTAATCTCCTCAGGCATCAGCCTGAGGGGACGTCAGAGCCCTGCCCATAGGAATCAATATGCCCCACCCAGTGGTGCCTAAACCTGGCAAATGATCACAGATTGATTGGATTAAAATTGAATTAACCTGCCCTGCCCAGCAGTGCCTACATCAGATAGCTGATCACAGATTAATTGGATTAAAAACTGAAGGACACAGGCAGACAGTGGATCTCTGGTTGGCTCTAGCAGGCTGACTAGGCCTAGTCTGGGAAATGATCTGACATCACCAGAGGTGTATCCAGGGAGTAAAGAAAGTGATGCTCTACATGACAGAAGGTCACACCACAAAGACAGGAAGTCAAAGCACCCCAATCGAAAAAGCAGAATCAAACAAGAAGAGTCACCTAATACGGGGAGATAAGAAACAACCCACCATCAAAAATAAAGGAGGAATCCCCAGAAAGACTGCTAAATGCCAAACTATCAGATATAGAATTCAAAATAATGATTATAGGGAAGCTCAATGAGCTCAGTGAGCTCAAAGAAAACTACCAACAACTCCAAGGAAACTATGACCAATTCCAGGGAAGCTACAAGGAATTTACTGAGAACTACACCAACATTAGAAAAGGACATAAAAACTATCAATAAAAGCCAGGAGGACATGAAGAATACAATTTATGAATTGAAAAATAAAGTGGAAGGAATCAAAAACAGGCCAAAGCAAGCAGAGAACTGGATCGGTGAGCTGGAAGACAACATAGAAAAAAATCCCCAGGCAGTGCAACAAAATGAAAAAAGAGTGAAAAAGAATGAAGAGGTTTTAAGAGAGCTGCAGGACAACATAAAACACAATAATATCCATATCATAGGGATATCAGTAGGAGAAGAAGAGAAGCAAGGGGTAGAAAACCTGTTTGAAAAAGTAATGACAGAAAACTTCCCTAACTTGGTGAGAGAAAAGTCACACAAGTTCAGGAAGCACAGAGGATCCCAATGAAGATGAACCCAAATAGGACCACTCCAAGACACATCATAATAAAAACGGCAAATTTCAAAGACAAGGAGAAAATCCTAAAAGCAGCGAGAGACAAACAACTAATAATGTACCAGGGAGCTCCCATAAGGTTATCAGTGGATTTCTCAATAGAAACACTACAAGCCAGAAGGGAATGGCAAAAAATATTCTAAGCAATGAAAAACAAAGTCCTACAACCAACACTGCTCTACCCAGCAAGACTCTCATTCAAAATGGAAGGTGAAATAAGGGGTTTCCCAGACAAATGAAGGCTATAAAAATATATCTCCACCAAACTAGCATTGCAAGAGATGCTAAAGGGTCTGCTTTAAATAGGTAAAGAGCCCTGGCTGGCATGGCTCAGTGGATAGATGCCAGGCTGTGAACCCAAAAGTCACTAGTTCAATTCCCAGACAGGGCACATAACTAGGTTGCAAGCCAGGTCTCCAGCCAGGTCTGTAGCTGGAGGCAGGTGAAAGGCAACCATACATTGATGCTTCTCTTCCTTTCTTCCTCCCTCCCTGTTCTCCTCTCTGAAAATAACGAATAAAACCTTTTCCAAAAAAAAAAAAAGGTGAAGAAACAGAAACAGAGAGGAACATAGATACAAAGGGGGAAAATGTCAATGAATAAGTACCTATCACTAATAATCTTAAATGTAAATGGATTAAATGCACCAATCAAAAGACATAGGGTAGCAGAATGGGTAAGAAATCATGACCCATATATATGCTGTCTACAAGCGACCCAGCTTAGAACAAAAGATCAACACAGACTGAAAGTGAAGGGACAGAAAAAATATTTCAAGCAAATGGGCATGAAGAAAAGCTGGGGTAGCAATACTTACACCAGACTAAATAGATTCTACAACAACGGCCATAAAAAGAGGCAAAGAAGAACATTTCATACTACTTATGGGAACAATTCATCAAGAAGATATTCTTTGAACCCAAAGGTTCGATTCCCCAGCCAGGGCACATAACAGGGTTGCAAACCAGGTCTCCAGTCAGGTCTGCGGCTGGAGGCAGGTGAAAGGCAACCGTACATTGATGTCTCTCTCCCTCTCTGCCTCTCCTCCTTCCCCTCCTTCTAAAAATAATGAAATAAAATCTTTAAAAAAAAAAAAAAGAAGAAGAAGATATACACCCCCTAAAAAAGAAGATGTAACCCCTGTAAACATACGCACCCAACACAGGAGCACCCAATTACATAAGGAAAATCTTGGAGGACTTCAAGAAGGCTATCAACAGCAACGCCCTCATAGTAGGAAATTTTAACACCCCAATATCAACAATGGGCAGATCTTCCAAGCAAAATAACTCCAAGGATATTGTGTCATTGAACAACACTCTTGATGAAATGGACTTAATTGATATATACAGAACTTTTCACCCCAAAGAAGCAAAATACGAATTCTTTTCAAATGCACATGGGACATTCTCAAAGATAGACCACATGGCAGGGCAAAAAAACACAATCCTCAACAAATTCAAACAAATCAAAATTATACCAAGTATATTTGCAGATTACAATGGCTTGAAACTAGATAACAACCTCAAGGAAAAAACCCAAAAACATGAAAAAACATGGAGACTGAATAACATGCTATTAAATAATTAATGGGTTACCAATGAGATCAAAGAAGAAATCAAAAAGTTTCTGGAAACAAGCCCTGGCTGGTGGCTCAGTGGATTGGCACTGGCCTGCGAACCCAAAGGTCACTGGTTTGATTCTCAGGGCACATAACCAGGTTGCAAGATAGGTCTCCGGTCAGGTCTGTAGCTGGAGGCAGGTGAGAGGCAACCATACATTGATGTTTCTTTCCCTTTCTTCCTTCATCCCTGCCCTTCTCTCTAAAAATAATGAATAAAAAATCTTTAAAACATTTTTCTGGAAACAAATGAAAATGAACACACAACATCCCCAAAACCACAGGAAACAGTGAAAGTAGTTCTGAGTTCGTAGCAATACAGGCCTACCTAAAAAGGATAGAAGAATCTCAAATAAAGAACCTAATTATAAAGCTACAAGAAGTAGAGGAACATCAAACAAAGTCCAGAGCATGTAGAATGAAGAAAATAATCAAGATCAGAGCAGAATTAAATGACATAGAGACTAAAAGAACAATTCAAAGGATCAACAAATCCAGAAGTTGGTTCTTTGAAAACATAAACAAATTTGACAAGCCTTTCACCAGACTCATCGAGAAAAAAGACCCAAATAAATAAAATCAGAAACAAAGAGGAGAAATCACAACCGATATCATGGAACTACAAAGGATTATAAGAAATTACTACAAACATGACAAGAAATTTGACAACTTGGGTGAAATGGACAAATCCCTGGAAACATATACTCTTCCAAAACTGAATCAAGAAGGAGCAAAAAGCCTGAATAGATCGATAACTACTGAAATTGAAGCAGTAATCAAAAAACTCCCAGCGCACAAAAGCCCCGGACAGGGTGGTCACACAGGCGAGTTTTCCTGAACATTACACGAGAAATAACTCCTATCCTTTTCAACCTATTCCAAAAAATCCAAAATGAGGGAAGACCCCCAAACTCTTTCTATGAGGCCAGTATTATTCTAAACCCCAAACCAGGTCAAGACGCAACAAAGAAAGAAAACTACAGACCAATATCGCTGATGAACATAGATGCTAAAATCCTCAGCAAAATATTGGCAAACCGGATCCAGCAATACATTTAAAAGATACACCAGAGGCCGCAGGGGCCAACTTGCCCCTCCATGGAGGTGTGCAAGGCCCTCAGACATGAGGCTCAGCCTGGGAGCCCCCTTTACTGCCAGCCACACTCTCCCAGCCGCCAGCCCACTTGCCCTAATATCAAAATTTATAGCCAAGTACCTTTCCCCTTCCCTTCAACCCTGTTGGCTACCCAGCTTAACTGTAATCTCATCCTCAGCCCTAATTCCATATGTTGCCAGAAAGCAAACACACTTGTCACTTGTTCCCTAAACGCTTTACCTCGACAAATTACAGGTAAGGGAGGGTTTGAAGATCCGGTGGCCGTGTACTTTGGCGGTCGCCCTGAGTGGCAAGGAATGGCGTCGGGTCGGTTCAGAGTCTCAGGTTGAGAACGAATACGCTGCCTGTGCCCGCAAGACTGCTGCATTGGTCAACTTCAAGGCACCAAATAGGACATTTGGAAGGAAAGCATCATCTGGGTCCATTCCCCTCTTGTAGGAGGGCCTCTCTCCCACGTGTCATGGCGGAGGTGACCTCAAGGGGGCAGTCTCCTCTCAGAGATGAGCCCAGTCGCCAGGAGGCGACCCGGTGGGGTCTTGCTGGGAAAAAAGTCCGGACCTGCCAAGCTCCCCGCCACAGACCAGGTTCTGGCAGGGCCCCGTAGAGGAAAGAGGGGTTTCTCTGGAAGCACCCCAACTCCAGGTCAGGAAGAAGCCAGATGGGTAGGTGTGACAGTGACGCTATTAGGGACAGTGCTGCCCTGAGAACGAGGTCCTGGAGAGCGCGGGCTTAGTTTGACCACATCCTGCGCAAACGCGACCTGAAAAGATGTACCACCTGGCACGTGCAGATGTTCCCAACACTCAGGCGACGAATGCAGCGTGCATACTCACCCCTGGGAGCCGGAAAGGGCCAGTTCTAAGCAGCCTGACCTCTGACCTCACCGAGGTAGTCATCCGAGAGCACCCCACTTTTGCTTTGCTCAGCCAAAGGGGGCACCTCCGCCAGGGAGAGGAAAGAGGAAAGCCGGCCAAGGGGTCCAGTTACACCGCGAGGGTTTCCCGAGAGGAGGGTTCAGTGGTAGCGGTAACCAACGCTTACAGAACGCTGCGGGTCAGTGTGGCCCGGCGAGGTACTCACACATCCGGTTCAGCGCCCCGAAAATGAAGCTCGGAAAGGTGGAACGGCTTGTTCAAGCTCACAGGTCCAAACTCGGGAGCCACAGCCCAGCTGCTGATGCTGTCCGGCCTCCGCAGCAGAGGCTTACCCTTTAGTCTCTCACCCAAGGTCATGCATTAATAGAAGGAATCAGAACTTGAACCCAGGACTCTCTGAGCCCTTAAGCCCGAGGTCTTAACCACAAATCTCTGCTGTGCTTATTACACGTTGTATCCGCCCAAGGCCCTAACCTACAGCCAGGCCAGTGGCCAGAAGTGAACAGCCTCAGCTTTGGCCTTGAGCTTGGCCTTGACCCCTCTCCTAATTCCTTCAAGTAGGAAGCTTTGCTCTCTTCTCACTGAGACTCTCCCCACATCAGAAACTCTGAACAGGAGCAGAATCTCTCCTGACCTCTCAGCTCCCTCAGTTTCTCATCTTCCTCCCAGAATCCCAAAGGATCTCCGCGGCAATAATCATCCTAGCAGTGACATGCTGAGCACATGCTCTGTGCCAGGCCCAGAGCCTCTGGCTCAGTGCGACTGTTGCAGATATTACTCCTAATGGCAGCCCTACCAGATATAGAGTTAGCCCCATTTTCCAGATGAAAGAAATGAAGCTCAGAGAGGTTAAGTCACTTTCCCAAAGAAACACAGCTAAGTGGAAGGCTCAGAGGTTAAAAGTTCCAGGGACGTGCTCTTTATTTAATAAAGATGTTATTTATTTTCAGAGAGAAGGGAAAGGAAAGAGAAAGAGGAGAGGAACATAGATCGGTTGCCTCTCACATGCCCCCAACTGGGGACCTGGCCTGTCACCCAGGCATGTGCCCTGACTGGGAATCGAACCAGCGTCGGGTGATACTCAGTCTGCTAAGCCACACTAGCCAGAGCTGGATATGCTCTTTAAAGGCCTGGAAATAGCCCTGGCTGGTGGCACAGGGCTGCTGGTTCGATTCCCCAGCCAGGGCACATAACCAGGTTGCAAGCCAGATCTCCAGCCAGGTCTGTAGCTGGAGGCAGGTGAAAGGCAACCATACATTGATGTTTCTCTCCCTTTCTTCCTTCTTCCCTGTCCTTCTCTCTAAAAATTATGAATACAATCTTGAAGAAGAAGAAGAAAAATAATAAAGACCTGGAAATAGTTTCTAAACCTCTGAGTATCACAGTAACCTGAGAGGGCTTATAAAAATAAAGATTTGGGTCCCTAACCTCTCGGCAGGGATCCTGATTTTGCAGGCCTGAGGCAGACTGATGTTTTTTTAATGAGTCAGATGTTCCTGGGACCTGGCCTGTCTGATGAGTGTTCTTTAATAACTGACAAAATTGCTTTTAAACACCAGTAATAACATCCCATCAAATCCTCCCTCCAAACCAGTCATCTTTAAAACCATCTCCAGGCCAACCAGCCCCTCCAAGCCAGCTCTGGGTCCCACCTGAATGGATTTCCCCCAGCTTCTCCCCAGAGCCTCTCCCAGGCCCAGGCGTCTGTCAGCTTGGTCGTGGGTTGGCATTGACCTGTTGGCTCCACCCTCCACCCTGGCACCCACAGACCTGCCCAGCTGGTTTACCAACAAGGAGCTAGTCCTGTTTTCCATTTTAAGGCTTTTCTAGATCCTGGCTTATTAGGGGCTCAGATAGCATCTGTAGGGGTTGGGGTGGGGACTGCATGTTTCTGGGCTGGGGGACAGAGGTCCACTTTGAGCACAGGCTTCTTTGCTGACCACAGGCCAGCTGGAAAGACCCAGGCCAGCCCCCCCACCCCATCAATCACACCTGAGCCGCCCACCTGATCCTTATCTCTTAATCAACCCCTACCACCCCCAGCAGCATCCTGCACCCAGTCTCACCCAAACAGGAACTGCTTTGTGTGACTAAAGCCTGTCCCTCCTATTATCCAGCCCATCTCCAGATGAGTCTCATGCCTCCCAGGGCTGAGGTGATCAAAGGTGGGACTGACAGGATATGGCAGAAGAAATCAAGATGTTGCTAATAGAGTGGTAAATAAGGTTTTTTGTTTGTTTGTTTTGTTTTTTTTATCCTTTGGCCACACAGAGAGAGCTCAGCAGGTGGTGCCATGTACAGACAGATACAGGAGGCTGGGCTGGGGGCTCCACCTCACCAGGCCTCAGTTTCTACATCTATAAAGTGGGTACATTAATACCCTCTGTGCCCAAGTCACAAGTGATCATAGATATATAGGTTGGCTTAATGATGCTAAAGACAATGGCAAATGTCAGCTTATTATTATGACGATACCCTATGTGTTCTAAGTATATTCCCGGGCCCCAGGGAATGCAACATCCTTTTGACTTAAAGTGGGGCCTTAATGAGCCAACATTCTGGGTGCAGTGGGGTGTGGGAAGGGGTGGGGAGGGTATATAGGAGAAGAGGGGGAGAGGGGAATGGGCTGCAAATATATGAAAACTCCTGGCTAGAAAGCTAGATGTCTGAGCATTGATATTCATTCATTTTTAAAAGTTGTTGTTCTGTTATGGTTGTCCCATTTTCTTCCCATTGCTTTCCCCTGCCCCACCTATCCCAGCCCCTCCCACAGCCAATCCCCACCCTGTTGACCATGTTCATAGGTCATTTATGCTAGTGCCTTGACTAGTATAAATGATCCATGATTCATTTATTTGGTGATTCATTCATTCACCCAACAAGTATTTTTCCGGGCACTGTTCTAATCTCTGAGGATTCAATGGTAAGGAAAAAAAAAGACCAATATTCCTTTTCTTGTGGAGCTTACCTTCTAAGCAGGGGAGAAAGACAATAAATCAAATAAAAATAAACAGTTCGTCAGACTGGAGGAGCAAAATAAGTCGGAGAAATGATGAGACCTGAAGCTTATAAAATTTGGGCTTTCCCTCTGCCCCAATACCTATTGAATGAATTCAAAGTTAGATTCCGGGCCCAGGAAGGGGCTACTCGGGAAAGTTTTAATAGGGTGGGAAGATGTCAGAGGATGGAGACCCGTAGGAGGAGACAGAGGGAACCATAGATCTGGGACTAGCAGGAGGTGGCTGGAGTGTTTGAAGAACAGTATAGAAGCCAGTGTGAATGCAGCGGGCCATCAAGGACAGCAGGGAAAGGCCAGGAAATGGGGCAGATCTGGGGGCCCTTTCAACCACTGTAAGGATTTTGGCTTCTATTCTAGGTGAGACGGGGAAGGGCTTTGAGCAGAGAAGTAACAAGACCTGCCTCAAATTTTTATAAAATCCCTCTGTCCACTGCGTAGAGGGGGTGCCAGGGTGGATGGAGGTAAACAGTGGGAAGTGGTTGAATTCTGGAAACAGCAATATTGGAAGATAAAGCCAGTAGAATCTGTTGATGAAAAGAGGACTGCCAGGATTTTGACCTGAGCAGGTGGAAGGGGAGAGTTGTGACTCACCAGAAGGAAGAAGTCTGTGGGGAAAGCAGGGTGGAGGGCTAGGTAAGGGTTTAGGTTTTGGTTCTATTAGGTTTGAGATGCCAAGTCAACATGGAAGTGGCACTATTAAGCGATAGATTATTTGGGGATGGAGTTCACAGGGTAGGTCAGGTGAGCAGTATAAATGTGGGCACCGGCAATGTCACCTACCAACTGTATTGATAACCAAGTGATTTTTTTCCCTAATTAATTAATTAGAGAGAGAGAGAGACATTGATTTGTTGTTCCACTTATATATGAATCCATTGGTGATGTTACTGGCAGGGTCTCTGAGTGGGTCTGCCTAGGGCCAGCTGGTAGTATGTGGTTCGATTTCATAACATGAGTCAAAGTGACTTTGAGGATTTGCTTATTAAAGTTGGGGACAGTGCAACAAAGGAGGACTTGACAGAAAAGAAGCAACAGGAGGGTCTTAGCTCCTTGGGAAGTCAGAGAAAAGAGGATCTTGGAGACAGGTTCAGAGCTTTAGCCTGAGAAGAGTTGCTGCCCACTGCTCCCTTGTTTTTTTTTTTAAAGATTTTATTCATTATTTTTAGAGAGAAAGGGGTATGGAGGGAGGCAGAAAGGGAGAGAAACATCAATGTATGGTTGCCTTTCACCTGCCTCCAGCTGGAGACCTGGCCTGCAACCTGGTTATGTGCCCTGGCTGGGAATCGAACCAGCGACCTTTGGGTTCACAGGCCAGCACCTTATCCACTGTGCCACCAGCCAGGGCACAGGCCATTGGTTTAAGTCTCATGGAGATCCTTAGAGTTTAAGACATGCACACCCATGGGGGATGGAGAAGGGGAAGGGGAAGGCCCTGGGGCGTGCTTCCCAGTGGGAGAGCGCAGGCTTGGTCCTTTGTCTGGAGGGTTTTCCCTCCCTCTTGCAGTGGGAATTTTAGGGGCGGTCTCCGCAGAATATTCATCAGCTCTCCCATGATGCTCTTTGAGGGTCATGGTCTCTGCTGACTGGTCAGTGCCAGGGCAGGGATCCTTGTGACCCACCTGGCTTTGTTGGCTTTTCTGGGTCTGGAGCTGAAATGCAACACAGGCTTAGATGTCATTGCTAGGGAGGTGGCCTTCTGTATGTGGCTGTTAATAGCTCAGCCAGTTTGTTCAGCTGTCCCAGTTTCCCCATTTCCCTTGCCAAATAATTTTCCCAGCTCTCCTGCCTCAGTTGCTTCTTGTAGGTGCCTTGACCAGGAATGCTACCGGCCACCTAGGTGTGGGGATGATGTTCTCATCAACTTAACTTCCTGTCCAGGGCAGAGTTTCGCTCATAATGGAGGCAGAGAAACAGTGAGTGGTGTGGACAAAAAGGGGCCACACACTAAACCTGACAAGCTCAGGGCAGGCCTGCCGGGCGGCCTTACAAACTCACAGACCTGAAGTAACCTAGTAGGATGGCCTGAAATGAAAACTTTTGAACTCAAAGCACTTCATGGAGGCCAGAATGTTCTAGGCCAGAATTTCCAACAAAGTCAAATCTTTACCCTCACTGAGCTATCTATTGTCTTTTTACACCTATGATAACATACTTTCAGAATGTCAAGGTAATTTCCCTTTTGCCAAACCCCTCGGGCGTAACTACCCAGGAGCTGGGACCACAAATCTCATTGTTATGGTTATCGTGTTCATTGTTGATTGTTAACTACCCTGGACCCACCTATGTAAAGAAGCACTTCTATCATTTTACCTTTTTATGCAGTCCCAGAGGTTCCCCCCACCCTTTTATCTATCCCACCTTATACCTCCTCTTTTAATTGTAATGTATAAATTTTCCAGAACATTTGCTCAATCCGAAGAGTTTTGCTTCCCAGCAATTGTTGTTAGATTGGCGCAGATAAGCTCATAAAAATTCTTACAGGTTTGGACTTTTTTTTTAATTCATTATTTTTAGAGAGAAGGGTAGGGAGAGAGACAGAGAGGCACAGAGGCATCGGCATCGGCATCACTGTATGCCAGGTTGCCTTTCACCTGCCTCCAGCTGCAGACTTGGCTGGAGACCTGCCTTGAAGGATCAGGGAATCCAGTCTAGGAAAATAAACTTGGCAGAAAAAATGGCTAAAAAAATGGCAGCAGGGGTTGATTTTCTTGATGGCATTATAATAGAGCCTTTGGACCCTATATAAGCCAGTTATTTAAGCAGTTTTACTGATGGATGGTAATTCCCATTTGTAACTACCACAATACAGCTATGAACACCTACGTATCTAGAACTTTCTGCAACCCAAGCTTGTACATTCCTGAAATTTTAACTGTTGAGTCATAAGACAGTAGTTGGGTTGACTCCAGAAATAAAAGAATTTAGTTAAGAGATGCTGGTAGTAAGATTTATTCAGCTCTACAGAGGGTGGAAACTCTGGGGAATCAGAACCAGAGTCGTGGCTGCAGGTGAGTGCTCAGGCTTTTTATTGGGATCAGAGGGTGGGAGCAGCCTCTTTTGTTTTGGTGTGCATTTTTATGGTTACAAGGAGCGGATGGTCATTATTTTCTCCCTGCAGGTGCACCCTGGTCATTTTCCTCCTTTAAGCCCTGTGAATAAGTGCAACAAAAAATAGTTGTTTATCTTGTGTTTTCTTTGGAGTCTTATGCTTGTAGCCTGCTTCTGGTTCCCCTTTCTCTTTTTTGTAATATCAGAAGTTCCCAGACCAGGGTGATTGAAGCTGGGTATTCTCTAGTTAGGGAGCGGAGGTATAAACCATTTGCTCTCGAGGATATTTGCTTAGGAGAGATAAAGTCTTGTGATATATATGAGTGGAATGGAAGTTGCTGAAACTGGCCTTGTTTAATTTTGTCTCAGTGCCCCATTCCACCTGCCCAGAAAATTTCCTGGCTTCTTACTATTCTGTCATACTACTAACGGTATAACTTGCCTGTTTTCTCCTGCCATCAATGCTGGATCCTTTGCTTTTTTCAAAGGCAAGGAATAGTCAGTCATCTTATTTCAATCCGTAGGTCTTTCATTATGAGAAAGGTTGACCATCTTTTCTGGCTTACTGGCCATGTGGATTTTTAAAACATTTTTACAAACAATTCATGTCATTTGCCCACTTTTCTTGTTTTATAAGCACTCTTTATATATTATGGATGTTAGTTCTTCCTTCAACATACTGCAAATATTTTTATCAGTCTCTCATTCATTTATCGACTTCTTCTCCATCAGTTTTCCTTTTCAGCTGGGTCATCTTTTCTCCCAGAGCTTCGGAGTTTCATGCCACATGTAGTAGCTTCCCCTCCTCTTTCCGCACAGTCATTTGCTTCCACACGAACAACTCTTATCTTTACCCGCCTGCTACCCTACCTGCTGTCCCACCTTTCGAGGCAGAGCTTGGCCCCTCACTGTCCCATTTCCAGCCTGGACCAGGAAGCTGCCCAGTGCCTGGCCCCAGGCGCAAGCTCTTCTCCAGCTCTGCTGCTACCCGGGGGGCTGAGGCCCGGATGGCATCCTGGATGCTGTGTAGGTCCCACTGGGTCCTGAGGAGGGCATCGTCCAGCGTGAAGAAGCCATCGCGTGTGCGCCGCACCTGGCTGCAGACAGCAGTGGTCTTCAGCTCCAGGCCAATTTCATGCACCAGCCTCCGCAGGTGCTTCTGGGTCTCGTGCATGCACTGCACCTCTGCCAGGGACACACAATGACGGGCATGGGAGTCAGGAGCATAGCCTCTGGAGTCTGTTGCCCGAGATCACACCCCCTGGCACCTCCAGGCTGTGAAATAACCTTAGCAAGGCGCCTTAGTTCTCCCAGACCTGCTGAGTCAAACCTGACTTATAAGAAGACCCCTAGGTGATGTGTGGGCGGGTTCAAGTCAAAGCACTGCTCTAAGACTTGCTTTGCTCATCTCTAAAATGGGTGGTTGTACCCTGGCTGGTGGCACAGTGGATAAGGCGCCAGCCTGCAAACCCAAAGGTTGCTGGTTCGATTCCCAGCCAGGACACATAACCAGGTTGCAAGTCAGGTCTCCAGCCAGGTCCGTAGCTGGAGGCAGGTGAAGGGCAACCGTACATGGATGTCTCTCTCCCTCTCTGCCTCTCTCCCTTCCCCTCTCTCTAAAAATAATAAAATAAAATCTTTAAAAAGAAAAATAAATAAATAAATAAAATGGGTGGTTGTGATAAGGAATAATTTATAGCACAATGTGCCTAGCATGGGGAGAGTCTTGGCACCACCATCACTCGGTCAGTGGAGAAGAAAGCAGTGGGAGGCGAGGCTGCTCGCTGTCCAATGGCCCACATCAACCTGAAGCACTGCGTGGCTCTGGAAGTAAGCCGCTAAACGTCACATTTGCTTGTCAAGTTCTGGCTTCAAAGGGTGACTTGGCAGGAGATAGAACAGCACTTGTCCTGTGTGTCTGTGACCTGGGCTGGGAAGGAAGTTGGTCCCTGCTGCCTCAGCCAGCAGAGATTGGGGCTGGCACGTGCTGGCTTTTGCAAGGGTATCTGCCATGACTCCCCAACCCCAGGGGTCCCAGCTCCTTGCTCCAACTTCCCGGGCTCACTTACCTAAGAGGAATTCTGGAGGCGTGAAGTGGAGGCATCGGATGCCGGTTATCAGCATCGGGGACTTGGTCATGGGCCGGATCAAGCCTCTGACAGCCATTTCATAAGCCTCCTGGCTCTGCAGGTCCAGGTTGGAGTACCTGGGGGATCAGGAGGCAGGTAGCGTCGGGCAGCCGGCGTGGGTGGGAGCTGAGCAGATTGCTTGCCCCTGTTGCTGCCCACTCCTGAAACATGCTTTTCCTGAACTCTTCATTTGCCTCCCTCTCCCCCGCCCTTCCAAGGTCCTTGCCAGTAGCTGTTTTCTCCGTCCCTTTAGATCTGCGAACGCAGCCTGCCCTCCTCTGCGTGCTCCCCCTGGCTTCCGCAGTCCCACGTGTGCTGACCGTGCCCGTGCCCGCTCCCTGGCTCTGTGCCCTATGTGGCAGGTCCCTGCCTTCCCTCTTCATACACACCCTAGAAAGGCAGCTGGTGTTTCATTCCCCTCAGCTCCCACAAGGCCTAAGAACTGGCACAGAGGCATATCTGTATGTTGCGAAAGGAATGAATGGTTCATGTCTGGTTTTAGGCTTTGAAAAGAACCACGGAATCTGCCCCCAGGGGCAGAGCCTACAAGCGCCCTGTGGGCACTTCTTGCTGTTTTCCAGCACCTCCTTGAGAGCCCCTTTCAGGGAGCTGTGGGTTGGGCCCCACTTACATCACGAGCGCCTTCTGATGGGAGCCTTGGATCAGCGCCAGGATTCGGTCCAGCTTCTCTCTGGTTACGTGGTCTGAAAAAGCCAGAGGACCGTCAGCCCACAGGTGCTGCTGAGGCTGGACAACAACAAAGTGACAAACTCCCTCCCCAAACCAGCCCCGTCCTCAGAATCTGAAGGGGACCCCAGAGCATCCTCCGGTCCCAGAGGTCCCGTTTAGAGATTGAGAGGCCTTTTAGAATCTTGTGCAAGTTCAGGCTCCTCTTCTCAGAAAGGTACACACGAACTCAGCATTTTAAGGACATTTTCAAGCAGTTCACAGACTGCAGGTTAAAAACATTTTCATCTGAAAATGAAGCTCAAAGATATAATGTGACTTTTGCCTAATATTCTGAGCCAGGCCTCCTGAGCCCCAGTGTGGGCTTTTTCATGCCAGGAGCCCCAGTAGGGAGGGTGCCATCTGTCCAAATGTAGAAGCAGGTGGCGAACCGGGAGTAGCTCTGCCTGCTAGCCCCACCGAGTGACTGCGGAGCAGGCAGCAGCCAAGCCTGGGGACACTCACCAACTCTGCTGGCAGCTGACCCAGGTCCAGCTGGAGCAGATGCCAACTTACAGCTCCAAAGGTTGGGGGGCAGGTGTGGTGGCCGAAGGCTTACCAGCTTGGAAGGGCCTAGGTCTCTCGTCCCTTCCGCCTAGCCTCATTCATGCTATTGCTTACCTGGAATGCAACCGCCACTGCCTCCTCCCCTCATGTATGACAACTCAAATGCCACCTCCTCCAGGAAGCCCCTCCTGGAGCATGCTGTATTTTCCTCCTGGCCTGTCACTCTGCACCTGGATCTCTTTCCCACCATTTCATTTTCTTTGGTTTTCACATTATTTTTTAATTATGTAATTGACACATAAATGTTACTTAAGAAATTCAGATCAGTAACAACAAACATCTCCCCTTCTCCAAATTCTGGCTTCCTCCCTCCCAGAAGTTCAACTTAGTGGTTGTCTTTACGTGTGTTCTGGATGCTGTCACACACCTACACGTATAAATGTAGTGTTGCCTCGCTATGCTTGGAATCTTCTCCAGAAGATGTAGATGTGTGTATCTCTCTCTTTGGAAAACCTGAGTTGGTTGAGACTGGGGACCCCATCTGATTTACCCTATGTCCTCCCAGTGCCTGGGACATGGCTGGTGCCAAATATGTGCCAAATATACAAATGCGGTAAATGTTATGGAAAGTGTTAGAACATGGGGAAAGTGCGAAGTGAAGAATGGGCCATCCATCCATTCACTCATTCATCCCTCTCTGACAAACACCGCCCATGCCCCGGGCCCTGAGCACAGGAGTGAAATTACAGTCTCTGCTCTCCTGAGTGACAGTCTGGCGAGAAGATGAATATTAAATAATTGCTGATCATTTGTTGGTTACTACCCGAAGAGTCTACCCAGTCTAAGTCTAGAGGCTAGAGAAACTTCCCTGGGGAGGTGACATTTAAGCCTGGTGAGGAGGCACAGGGGACCACAAGAGCATTCCTGGAGGGCAGAATGTGTCCGAAGCCCCCCTATAACTAGCTCAAGCTCTGTATCTAAGAGAAACTGAAGGGTGGGAGGGTGGGACCAAAGGAAAGCCAGTATGGGGGCGGCCCCCATGGCTCTCACCATATGTCGTCTTCTCCACCAGCTGCCCGTCCTCACAGAAGTCGTCTGTGGCTTTGCCCAGGAGGCCGCGCACCGTGTAATCCTGGGAGGACAGGGAGGGAAGACCCTGATGTGTCCCTGCTCTCAGCCTCAGCACAGAGGAAGGAGGTGCCAGGCTGAGGCTAGGGTGGGGCCCTCAGGTTCCCCCTGAGGGAACTTGGGTGCTTCACCCTGACCTGGCTGCCCCCTACACCCCGAAGAAGGCGCTGGACCTTCCTAATCGTCAGGCCTGGCAGCTTGCAAAGGCGCTGGCGGACATCCTACAGGCACCCCATGCCTCCACACCTCTCCACCCCAGGTGAACCCCACAATTCAGCGCACCAGTTCCCTCTAGGCTGCAGTCAGTTTCTCTCCACCCCTCTAAGTATGATCTCTGCCTCTGCCACAAATCAGATGATGACAGAGATGGCAACAGTGACAATGACTGAGCATTTACCATGCGCCAACCATGGTGCTATCACATGTAGTGACTGATTTAATCTTCAAAGTGAGCCTCTACAGAGGTGCTATTACTGTTCCCATTTCAGAGATGAGGAAATGGGGGCACACAGATGTCAGGTAACCACCCAAGAACCCACAGCCAGCAGAGGTAGAATGTGGTTTTGGCTCCGAAATTTGAGTTCTTAACCATTAAAAACATGGGCCTCTAACGTGACCCAGCGAACCATCCTGGGCAGTGACATGCACTTCTCTGCCTCGGGGAGAGAATGAAATGGTATCATGGTCAGGCTGTGGTGGCAGAGATCCAGATTCAAATCCCAGCTCTGTCCCTTTCAGGCTACATGACCCTGGACACGCAACATCCTCTGCATTCTCCCATCACCCCCACTCTGCAGAGAAGCTGGGAGGTGTTCATGGAGTCCGTGCACAGTCCCGGGCATAACGCAGCCAGCATGCAATAATGCCGGTGCTGATTACCTTGTTAGTGTTAGTCTTCCAGAGCATGGACTGTAAAACAACGCTTGCTGATGGCCTGGTGCTCCCAATGGCATTCTCTCGGCTTCAGAGTCCTGCCAGTGACCCCCAGGGGAAGGACCAGACAATAAGCAAGCTGCCCCAGTACCCCCCATACCTTGGTGAGGTGAGCGTTGTACATGTCGGTGAGGAGACTGCGTCCACGTCCCACGCCGAGTACTGAAAGGCACCCAGTGTGATCTTACCCCTGGCTTCCCCTTCCCACTTCCCTGGGACCCAACTCCCACACCTGCCACCAGAACATTCCTTCCAGCAAGGGAGCAAGGGAGCTCCTCTGGGTTCATGCGAAAATGCAGCTTTCTGGGCCCCACCCACGTGCAGTCTGACTTGTGGTAGGGAGGGGCCAAGGATGCTTAATGATCTCTCCAGGGACTTCTGATGCACTTGAACATCAGAGACCACTGGGCCAGTCACACAGACCTGTACCTGCCTCAGGGGTGGCTCTCAGCATGTCCTCGTCAGGCCTCAGGCTCCCCGTCAGTAAACTGGGGATTAACCATGGCTTGGGGCCTGTGGCGTTGTGAGGACTGAGGCGAAACACAAGGAGCATGAAGGGAGGGCCCGTAACAGGGGGTTGTGGCCGCTCCCTGCCTTCCCCTCACTCTGTTTGTCCCTCTGGCTGAAGGAAAGAATGACCCTCCATTCTCTCCTAGAGAAGAAGGGGGACATGAGTTCACGTCTGCCTGCCAGAGCTCCAGGAGTCAAGAGAAGGGGACTGTGATGGTTGCATTTGGAGGATGTACACTGCCTGACCCTGAGGACACAGATGGCCCATGACTCAAGACTTTGTGTGTCCAGGTCCAGTGACACCCAAACCCTGGCTAATGGGGCCAGAGTCACACACCTGGCTACCCCATGAAAGCAAGGGCAGCTTCTCCTCTCTGGACTGGGGGCATTCACTAGCCAGGTGACCCAGGACAAGTCATCTAAGCATGGGGAACCTTACTTTCCTCATACATAAATCCATGCAATATCTACCTGGTAAGGTTACCATGGTGAACGCACGTGCACAAATGGCTTTGTACCACATGTCACATGTAAGGATTACGTGATAAGGGTGGGTGACTATGACACCACCCCCCTTCCACCAGCTGATTAGACTTGTGGCAGCAATCAAGGGAGGAGAGCAGTGATGGGAAATGGCTGTCAAGTTGGAAGTGGGCTGGCCCCTGGGATCTCCCTAAATCCTCCCCCAAGCCTATTATCACTGCACCCCCAGGTTCATAATATCACCTACCGAGCACCCCAGATGCCTGGACATCCAGCCGGTGTCCCACGCCAATCTTCAGGCTGGTAAACGCTGGTCCACGTACTAGAGAAGCAAAGGAGGTTCTTTTCAATAAATGAGGATGGCTCCAGGCTGTGCGATGACCTTGGTCCTTGAATATAGCCTTATGGAGAATAGACCAGAACCAGGTTGGACTTTCAGGCTTCCCCACCATGGAATCTGGGGCCTAGAACCATTTTTTCAGTTCCCTGGGCCCAGAGAAAAGGCAACTTAAGATGCTTGTTACTCTACCTAGCACCATTCCCTCAATGAGAGGCTTAGAGTGTATGGGTAAGACCACAGGGAACCAGGATTGTAGGGGTCCTGCAGGCACATCCTGGCCACTCTCCCAGTGGGGAAATGGGAGGCCTGGAGCCCCTTTAATGCTGGGTCTGTCTATTCACAGCTCTACCCTCAGAACCCAGAGCTCACTAGCTGCTCAGAAAATAACTACTGAAAGAATAAAGGAGTCACCCAACTATATACTTTAAAAGGTGTCATCTTTTATATCAATTTTGTGTATCAATAAAGTTGTTTAGAAAAAATGAAGTGACTGTCCTGGCTGGTGTGGCTCAGTGGATTCAGTGCCAGCTTGCAAATCAAAGGCTCATCGATTTGATCTCTAGCCAGGGCACATGCCTGGGGTGCAGGCCAGATTCCCATTTGGGGGCGAGCAAGAGGCAACGATGCATTGATGTTTCTCTTTTGCTCTTCCCCCTTCCCTTCCCCTCTCTCTAAAAATAAATAAATTCTTTTTTAAAAATGGAGTGAATACAGGAATAAACTGGAAACATTTCACCTCTGTGGATCAAGAGGAATCATGGGAAGGGGAATGGGGTGGTAAAGAGCCTACTGAATCCAGGCTATGTCACTTAATGTCAACAGAAAGCCTCAGTTTTGTCATTTGTGAAATGGAAACAGGACTGTGGTGAAGAGTCAATGAGATTGTATTTGGACAAAGCTTAAGACAGGATCTAGTACAAAGCAGATCCTTAATACATCATACTTTTTCTTGTTATACCAGAGTCACTGAATATCAATATTGAAGGAGTTTAGAGGTTTTTGGTCAAGATCCTTGGTCCTCCCATAGCCTCCCATCTTTTACCTCCTTAGGACTTCTCCTGAAGAGTCTCAAGTCCCACCTAGAGTCCCAGAGTAGTAAAGGGATCAACAAAATGCCACCCACAGGCAAAACCCTCAAGCCTGTTTTTATAATGGCCCATGAGTTCATTTTTTTTCAATGGTTCAAAAAAAGTCAAGTAAATACTAGTTTGTGATATATGAAAATTATACAAAATTCATTATTCAGCTGCTTTGCTCTCCAATGGTAGACTTGAGCCTGCAAACCCTAAAGTATTTACCATCTGGACAATTTGCACATTCCCTTTCAAATACTTCATTTCCACTGTGGCCCTCCAAAGGCCTGGGACAGGAGTTTGAGCACTGATGGGGACACAAAGATTCCCTGGAAGTGACATCCAGGCCCCTGCCTCAATGTGCCTTACCCAGCGGATGGTTGGTGAGGGTGGGCACACTGGTGGCTGTGAGGGTCAGCTCCTTCTCTTCACTGCCTTCCACAGGGCCCAGCAGGAAGCGGACTCGCTGTTCAGGAGCAGGAGGCTTCCCGGCATTGAGACCTGAGCATACACAAGTAGTGGACATCTTGTCAATTCTGTTCGATCACCTGGGGGAGGAGAGGCAGGGAACTATGGAGATGCAGGAGACAGGAGGCACGGGGTATAGCGAACGGAATAGGAAGTAGTTACAAAACAAACGAGTTCAAATCCTGACTCTATTACTTATTAACTGCTTCTGACAACAGACAATACTGAGTCTGTTTGCCCATTTGCACACAAAGGGAAGTGAGGAATAACAGAGTACATACAGAATACATGATTAGGAAAGCGCAGTGCCCAGGCGACTAGGTCACATGACTTCATCTGGCTAGAGGATCAGCGGCGGACATGGGCTCGTGGAAGAACGGGCGCGGAATCGTGGGTCTGGCTACAGGCACTCACCCTTCAGGAGCTGCAGCTCCACGGTGTCCCGCAAATGCTTCCAGTGTAGCCCCGGCGGCTTGTAGGCGGCAAAGAGACCCTGCAACCGCGCTAAGCCGGCGGCCCCCATGCCTGAAGCCTGCGGCCCCAGCTCGCGGCCCAGCAGGACGGACGGAAGTCCCTCCGGTCCCTACCCAAATATTATCCTCCCTTCGAGCGCCGTCCCGTTTCGCAGCCGGAAACGGTTCTTTTCTTATTGTCCTCGGGGGAAAGGCGCTGTGGGAAGGACGCAGGGTCCGGCGCTGAGCCCCAGTGCTAGCGGGGCTTACCTGGAGATCCTTTCTGGGGATGAAGTGAAATGGGGAGCGGTTTACAGCCGTAGAGTAGGCGGCAGACACATCGCCTGCGTTTTTCTTCTCCTATGTAGCGATAAGGCCTTTTCCGGCCTGTGCTACGGTCCCCTCCCAGCCCCGCCCCTCCGCCGAAGTCCCGACTCGAGAGCGACAGGGCTCGAGTGCGTTGGTTTGACCTCCCCGGCGTTCCGTCGCCAGGGCAGGTGGGAGCGTCTCCCTGCCCCGCTGGCCTCCCCCGGCCTCTGGGTCCTGCCTGCTGTCATGGCGACGTTGCTGTTTCGGGCCCTGCGACCTCTCCACGCGCTCCAGGGGCTCCCTCGGCCTGCTGCAGGCAAGTGGCGGAGGCGGGAAGGAGCCCTGCGCCGCCCCTCCCGGCACACACTTTTGACCGAGGCGTTTTCATTGTCCCGCAGGTGTGCCCTTCCGAGCCGCGAGCCTTGGCGTCGGCCAGCTCTACCCCGGACACATCCCCACGTCTCCGCTGCAGAAGGCGCTGTTGGCCGCCGGCTCTGCGGGAATGGCCCTCTACGACCCGTATCGCCACGGTAAGGCCGCCCGCGCCCCGAGCTCCCTGGGAGGCGCTTGCTTGGAAGCCTGGGCAGGTCCCCAACTCTGCCAGAGCTTCTGTTTTCAGTGGGTAATTGGAGAATAGACTAGGTCAGGGTGCCCAAACCTGGCTGTACCTCATATTCACCCGGAACATTCATAGGATTGCCGATGCCCAGCTCCCACCGAAACTCAACCCGTTATCTGTCAGGTGCGGAGGTGGCTGGAAGGGGCCTGGAATCTGAGCTTCTGCCTGTTGAAACTAGTTCCTAGGGTAGTCAGTCATCCATCCCCCATGAGAACCTCTGGACTGAATAGGTGATTTATAAGCACCCATCGAATAATAACATCCCACTAGAAATAAACTTGATAAGGTCAGGGACCATGACCAAGCTGATCCACTGTACCAGCAACATTTTGGGTAGTGCTTTGCCCATAATACATGTTCAATAAATGTTTCCTGGATGTTATGACTAGAACATACTGGAGTTCTTCAACGCCTTTGTCATCCCTCTCAGGCTTCTTAAGTCTGGAGAATATAGTTACTCTGAATAAGAACAATAATGCTAACTACCCACTGAGCACATTCTGGCTGTTCACCAAATGTTTCATACGCGTAATTTGTAAATGTCTTACACTGATTCTATTACAAAAGTGTTATCTGTACTTCACAAACTAGGACACTGAAGGTTAGGAATGTGTTGCATTTTGCACAAGATCACCTATATGGGGACTGCACCTGGGCCCAAACCCAGAACTCCAGTAACAAAGGTCATGCTGTGATTATGGGTGTGAAAGGGACCTAGAATCTCTTGAGACCACGGTGTTAACCAGAGCCACCTCATCCTAGTAGATTAGTGACATTAGTTCTAATAGCTAATAAACAAATAGGACTATGTCAAACTGAAAAGTTTCTGTTCAGCTAAAGAAAACACCAGCAAAATTAAAAGGGAACCAACTATATGGAAAAACATATCAAACCTCAGACAAAGGTTTGACATCCAAAATGTGTAAAGAACGAATGCGACTCAACACCAGGAAAACGGACAGCCCAATTAAAAAATGGGCAAAGGACCTGAACAGACAACTCACTGAGGAAGATATACAAAGGGCCCAAAAGCATATGAAAGAATGCTCAACATCACTAGCCATCAAAGAGATGCAAATTAAAACCACAATGAGATACCACCTCACACCTGTCAGAATGGCCATCATCAACAAATCAACAAACAACAAGGGTTGGCGAGGATGTGGGGAAAAGGGAACCCTCATGCACTATTAGTGGGAATGCAGCCTGGTGCAGCCAATATGGAAAACAGTACGGAGTTTTCTTAAAAAACTAAAAATGGAACTGCCTTTTAATCCAGTAATTCCACTACAAAGACTATACCCGAAAAACCCTGAAACACCAATCCATAAGAACCTATGTACCCCTACATTCAAAGCAGCGCTATTCACAATAGCCAAGTGCCCAAAACAGAGTAAGTACTTATCAGTGGACGATTGGATCAGAAAACTTTGGTACATTTACACAATGGAATACTACACAGCAGAAAGAAAGAAGGAACTCCTACCCTTTGCAACAACATGGATGGAACTGGAGAGTATTATGTTTAGTGAAATAAGCCAGTCATTGAAAGACAAATACCATATGATCTCACCCATTACAGGATAATAATGAACAAAACAAACAAACAAGCAAAACAGAACCAGATACATGAATACAATAAATAGACCTTCAGTGGACAGAGGGGAGAGGGGAGGGGAGAGGAGGAGGCAAAGAAAGGGAGCAGTTTAGTCAAGGAACTAGCATGGAAGAACCATGGACATGGACAACAAGTGGGATTAACTTTGGGGGGGAGTGGGTGGGTGGGGAAGGGGACAGAGGGGAGGGAAAAGGGGATGGATGTAATACAACAACAATTAAATTTAAAAAATAATAATAACTATAGGTATATTGAGCCCTAACTGTGCGCAGAATGATTTGCTAAGTGTTTAACATGAATCCTCATAACTAAGAGGTAGATCTTATCCCTGTTTTATCATTTGGAAATTAAGACTCAGATTTGGTTAAATCATTGACTTAAGATAATATCCTGCATTTATCCCATTTTTTCCTTTTTAGACATGGTCGCAGTTCTAGGGGAGACCACAGGATACCGTGCCCTGAGGGTCCTCAGGGACCAGATGAAGAGGAACCCAGAGGGTGCCCAGATCCTGCAGTAGGTCCCAGCTCTGTCTCAAGGATTGGGAGTATTCTATGGGGATCCTGCTCTCTCTGGAGTCACATTGTATCACTTCCGTTCCTCTAGGGATGGCTGCACAGGCTGGGCACTTCACAACTGCAGGGATGCCATTCACATAGACACTATGATGACCCCTAGGTAGTGCTGTGTGCTGGCCTCAGCCCAGGTCCGGCCACAGGGCTCTATAGCTTCTCTAAGCTCCCATAACACATGCTAGCTGTACCTCCACACCCCCATCTACAGTGCCTCTGAGGACCCTGGTCACAACCGAGACCTGCTTGCTTAGTGTGCCCCAGTGGACAGGAACCACGATCTTAGCTTGTGGTAGTCTTCTCAGTCTCTGCCACCTGGAGGATGCTCCATCAGGCCATGGCCCAATTGCTGCTCTGCCCCTTCACGTCTCATAACCTTGTTCTAACTGAACCTTTCACCAGCCTTTGCTGGACCCTCCCCATACCTAAGTCCTGCCCTGTGCCTTGCAGGGAGCGTCCCCGGATCTCTCTGTCCACCCTTGACATGGGCAAGCTCCAGAGCCTGCCCGAGGGCTCCCTCGGCCGCCAGTATCTTCGTTTCCTGGATGTGAATGTGAGTTTCCTGTTTCTGTGCGTGTGGCTATCATCTGAAGGTCAGATGAGTGGCATGGGCATGAGGTCACCAGGAAGGCAGAACCCTGAGCTGCCACCAGGGGCAGGAATGCTTTTCAGTCTCTCTGCCAAGGCTTTGTCATTTCCGTGGGATAGGTAAATGGGCTCGTAGTGTCACTCCAGGCCGTAACTCTGGCCTGCGCGTTTTAACCTCCTGCTGCAGTCCAGGTGCCAGGCTCTTGAGTGATCTTGCTGAGTCCTCCCAGCAACCCTATCAAGTACGTTTTGCTATTTTCCCCTTTAGCAGATGAAAGTGGGGCTCAGGGGAGTTGAGCTTTATGTGGCCAGTGCTAATTTAAGCAGTATACAGACCCAGGTCATGCTGGTAACTGCTGAACTATGTCCCTTGTTCCAGAGGCTTGCTTTCCCTAGAGTGTGACAAATTGTGACATTGTCCAGCCCCAGGGGCAGGGGGAGGGGCCCAATTACTGAGGAACTTGTTCATTTAGCATCCTGAATGTGTCATCATTGTTCAAGGTCCTGGGTGGGTAATGGTGAACCAGACAGACAAGGTCCCTGCCCTCGGGAATCTCATATTACGGTTGGGGAGGAAAATAAAGCAGTAAAAGGAAGAAATTGTCATATAAAAATTCACACAAAATATTTATTGAGTGCTTAGAACTTACCAGACACTGTTCATGGCAGTTAGGACACAGTGAACAAAACCAGCAAAGAGCATTCCTTGTGGACAACAGATAGTAGGAGGAGGACAGGGGCCTCCAAGAGAGGGGGCAAGGGGATGGTGGTGGTGGCCTCTCTTGAGGAGACTTAGGAGAGGAGGAGGAGCCAACCCTGAGGAAAGATGGGAGGAACATTCTGAGCAGAGGGACAGGCAAGTGCAAGGCTCTGTGTTTTTAAGGAAAGATAAACTGACCGATGTGGCCGCAGAGGAGAAAGTCATGGAAGGTAGCCTGTGGGCTGGGAGGTCAGCCCTGCCAGCCGTGGGTAGGAGTCTGTATTTTGTAATAGGAACAATTGAAAGGTGCTGAGGATTTCAAGCAGGAGAGTAACACCTGATTTATAAAAGGGTCTTGGGATATAGTTAGATACCTTCCCTGGCCCCATCCCCACCTGCCAACACGTACACATCCCAGTGAAGGACATCTGAAGTGGCCGTCCAGCCGCAGGAGCCAGCAGGCTGGAGGAAGTGAAGGAGTGGATGAAGATTTCTTTGAAACTGGGCTTTTTACCCTGGGCACCATTGACTTTTTGGGCAGTATAATCCTTTGTTGTGGGAGGGGTGTCCTGAGCCTTGTAGGATGTTTAGTGGCACCCCTGGCCTCCATGCCCTAGACAACAGTTGCACCCCCATCTGAACTGAAACACCCACAAATGTCTTCAATTGAGAACCCATGCCCTAGAAGGTTTTTATCCCTAAAAAAATAACCTGACCCCGGGCATTCCTGACACCCCTGCCCCATTTTATACCATCTTTCTCAGATTTCACCAGGATGCAGATTATCTCATCAATGGCAAATCCACCAGGGTGACCTGCCTCAAGAGTCATCTAGGGAGGGACAACCTTCTGAGTCAGAGTTCCCCTAGGGCCTTTTGTCCTATTACTGTGGCGGGGATGGGGGTGCCAGGGCCTTCCTGGGCACTTGGCCAGTCACAGCCCTAGTTGTAGTAATAGTCCTAGAGATTGTGACACTAGAGGATGAAACCAGCAGCCCACAGAAGGTGTGATGCCTTTGTCCCAACAGATATTTAGATCAAGGTTCAAAGTTGAGGTCACCTTCCCTGAGGTGGACATTGGTAGGGAATGTGTTCATCCTTGTGGCATCGAGATTACAGGCATGAGCTTTGGAGTTAAGTGTAGCTTGAGTTGAAAAAGAAAATGAAAAAATAAACAGAGAGAGATTGAAAAAGTAGTTGGAATTAGAATCCTGCCTCCTTTCTCTGCATTATGATCCTGGGCAAGTCATTTGCCCTCTCTGAGGCTCAGATTCCTTATCTGAGGAAAGAGACCTAAGGTTTATTTTCAAGGCACTTATATGGCTTATCGATAATGGATGTTAAAGCTACTGGCTTTGGAATCCAGCAAACTTTGTTTCAGATTCTGGCTCAGCCATTTGATTAGCTGTGTGACCTTGAGGAAGTTACTTTACCTCTCTGAGCCTCACTTTTTCCTTACCTGTACCTGAGCCTCGTAACAGCATCTGCTCCTCAATTGATCAGGAGGATGAAACATAATATAAGTAGAGGACTTCTTACAGTGCAGGCACATAGTAGGGACTCAGTAAGTGTCGCTGCTAACTGCTATTACTGTGCTCACCTGCGGCTTCACACAAGTAGAACACTGCAGAAGACATTAGGGCCGGGACCCAGTGAGGCCACAGACAAACTGTGACACTGAACCAGCAGCCCCAAAGCAGCCACACCTCTCAGCCTCTGGGGATAGGAACACCAGACTGTTCCCACTCTGTCCTCATGCTGTTGAGGACTCACAGAGGCCGTGGGTGGGTAAAATAAGGACAATTAACGTTCCTGTCTGGGGTTAGAACAGAGGTGTTTCATCAGGCAGACGGGGAAGGTAAAACTGAGCGAAACAGCCAGGCCCCTGTCCTGAGTGGCTGGCAGGTCGCTGCAGCACTGTTCACAAGCAGAGAGGGCGCAGGCCATGGAGGACATTCAAAGTCTGCTCCTGGCTACTTTAATAAAGCCAAAAGAAGCAAGTAGAATTCATTTGAATCATGTTGAACCCAATGCATCTAAAATATCATTTCAACATGTAATCAATGTATTTTAATTATTGAAATTTGACATTTTTCTCATACTGAGTCTTTGAAATCCAGTGTGTATTTTTCATGTACAGCACATCTCTATTGGAACTTACCTCCTTTCAAGGCTCAGTGACCACCTGTGGCAAGTGGTGCTATCCTGGACCGCCCAGGTCCGGGAGAGAGACATTAACAAGCAAACAAGCACGTGTGTTACACACGATACACCCTGGCTGGTACGGCTCTGGATTTGAGCGCTGGCCTGCAAACCAAAAAGTCACAGATTTGATTCCCAGTCAAGGCATATGCCCAGGATGCAGGCCATGTCCCCAGTTAGGGGCATGCCAGAGGCAGCCAATTGGTGTTTCTCCCCCTCTCTGTCTCCCTCCCTTCTGCACTCACTAAAAATAAATAAAAATCTTTAAAAAAACACACACATACATCATGATACAATCATGTTGAGTGCCACAGAAAGGCGCAGGGTGCCAAAAAATCTCCCCATCTGACCTATAGGTGGACAGCTCAGCATTAAGTGTGCTCACATTGCGGTGAGACCAACCTGCAGAGCTTTTTCCTTGTAAAACAAACTGCCCTTTAAACAGCTCCTGCTTCCTGCTCCCCTCTGGGGCTTCTCTACCGGCCCTTTGCGGGCAGCTGACAGAGTCGAGGGGAGGCTGGCGGTTGGGCCTTGTGGGAACTGTAAGGAAGGGGTCTAGGAGAGGCTCACGGTTGTCAGAGGGTCTCCCCAGATACCCGAGCGCCCACCCGATTTGTGGACGACGAGGAGCTAGCCTACGTGATCCAGCGGTACCGGGAGATACACGACATGGTCCACACCCTGCTGGAGATGCCCATCACCATCCTGGGTGAGTGCCACCTCACCTGAGAGTGGGGGGATGGTGGAAGGGGGCATGCCAACAAGCCTGTCCCCCGGGGCCTGTGTCCAGGGCCAGGGCAGGGCTCACCTGCCTCTGCCATGCCTGTTAGGTAGCTTCAGCTTTACCTGAACCTGTCAGTAGCACCTGTGCCACCCCCATGGCCTCTTACAGATACAGCAGCATCCGCCTCAGGGCTCCCTCTTCTGACACCCTCAGAAGCTCCCGAAGGCCTGTAGGAACCAGCCTGGCTGTAGGGTCCTCTGCATTCTGACCCCAAGTTTCCTTCTCAGCTCTTATTTCCTCAAACTTTCTTAGACCCTCCTCCCCGCCAAGCCAAGTGCCCCAGGGGACAGCACAGAGCAGACTGGGCATGGCTGACCCCTTGTAGAGAAGAGACACTGTAGAGAGAGGTTGGCACCTCATGGTCCAATGCCATGAGCACCCCCCCTTCCTGGCCCCTACTCACCTCCCACCCCACCCCCATCCTGCCCCCAGGGGAGATCGTGGTAAAGTGGTTTGAAGCTGTCCAGACGGGCCTGCCCATGTGCGTCCTGAGTGCGCTCTTCGGACCAATCCAACTCAGTGCCCAGTAAGTTCTCAAGTGGCGGGGGTGTCGAGGGGTACCTCCGAGGGGCAGGGCTCCAGGAAACTGAAGAGCATGCAGCCTTCCTAAGTGGCATTAGGCACCAGCATTAATTGGCTTCTGGCATTCGGTCAATGTGCGGCTTTGGGCGCAGGATCTCAATCACGCTGAGCTGCCCTTTCCTCACTTGAAACATCCATGATAACTGTTCTTGGGTCCCTGTGAAGACTCACTGAGGAGCTGTACATGGGCTGCTGGGCACTTAGTGTGTCTGGCCATCAGGACATCTGCTTTCTCTTCCCTCTGCTGCCCCGCAGGCACCTGCAAGTGCTGGTTTCGGAGCTGATCCCATGGGCAGTTCAGAATGGGCGCAGGGCGCCTTGTGTCCTCAACCTGTACTACGAGCGGCGCTGGGAGCAGCCCCTGTCGGCCCTGCAGGAGGAGTTGGGTGTGACGCCCCCTCCCAGGCACATCGAGGACCTGGGCTAGGCCCTGAGCTGCTGAGCACCCTGCCCACGTCCCCTGAGGGGCACAGGGCTTCTTTGCCACTACCCTTGCTCCTTTGAACATGGACCTTGGACATCATTTATCAGAATTTGTCATAATCCCTGCTAAGTGGCTTTGGGGGCCAACCCAGGAGGAAGCCGGTAGCAGAGCCTGGAGCTACCCAAAGAGAACCACCTGTGAACAGGAACCAGCTCTAGGCCCATGCTGGGGTATCTCTGGTCTGCACCCGTGGTCTAGACCCCTCCCTGCCAGCCAGGGCTTTCTGGGTGCCAGGCTGGCTGTCCTCCCAGGACTGAAGACCGTACCCAATCCCAGAGGCCGGAGGAGAGGAGTCTTCAGTGTCTGAATAAAGGCTGTGGTCAGGCCAGACGCCTGCCTCCCCTGCTTTTGGCCAATGCTGGCAGACTGGCTGCTTTGGGCCTTCACCCATGGGAGGAGACATCGCCGGCAGCCTGCTTTTCAGCCGCCTGCCCCAAGTCTGTCCTGAAGTTGGGCAAACGGATTCAAGCTTCCAGCTGTATGGCTGTCTAGCAGAGGAACTGGGGTCATGTCCCCTCCCCTCTTGGCCCATTTCATCAGTAAGAGGGGAGGGAAAACAGCACCCACCTCCCGTGGTTATCGTGGCAGATTTACGGGGAGATGCTTAGTGGAAGGCTAACCCAAGAGGCAGGAGCAGTTGGGCTTCTGTGTTCTCAGGTGGAAGAGGCAGCTGCCAGACTTTCGTTGGATCAGAGAGAGGGGTGGGGACAGACAGGGTGAAAGAGATTGCTGAAGAGTGGGTGGCCCTGTCCTTGGATTGCAAACAAGGCACGCTGCCACGATGGCAGCGCCTTTGTAGAGTTTTGGGTGGGTAAGCTAACAAAAGCCCAGAGATGGGCAAGGAATTGCCTGGAGTAACTAGAACATGGTCACAAGGCCTCCTGCCTCCTTTTCCTGTGCCCCGGTTTCCCTATGGATAATAGCAACTGCAGCACATTTATAGCTGTACCACTCGCCAGGCAGTGCCGAGCACTTCGATACGTATTGTGTCAACACCAAGATGGTGCTGCTGTATTTCACTAATGAGGCAATAGGAGGAGCTAGGGCTGGAACCAGGGGTTGTACGAAGACCTGCTTAGCGCCGCCACACCTTCCTGTGCCTACTCTGCCCCAGTCCTGGGCAGCTCCCAGTAGTTGAGGAAGGGTGTGGGCGTGGGGGCTGACCTCCAACCACGGCATTTTCCCCAGCTCTGAATTTCTGCAGAGAGGTGAGGGTAGGTGAGCTCCTCACACCTTCTGGATCTTTGCAGGCCACCTTTCCAAATCAGCCAGCTGCTTCCATGGCTTTCCAGGGTCCCAGGCACCCCTTTTCCCAGGTCAGTAGAAGTCAATAGTGCCATGGTCTGGGGAGAAAGGTTAGACTTAGTTAGCCTCTACCCAGCCTGGTAACTCACCCGCTCCAGCCACTTGGTGCCTGCATAACCCTGGGCCCTTACAGCATTGAAGAGATGGGCATTGGGCATCAGGATTAGCTGGGGTGGAGTCCTGTGTCCAGATCATAGGGTGGCATTCTTGTCACCAGCTGGAGAAAAATTATACTAGCAATAGCTACCAAGAGGCCTTGTCAGCTTCTGCCTGGAAACATGTCACCTCAATAAACTATGTGGGCCTTTTTCCTGTCTCTGTCCCCAGATCACTACATAGCTCCTTGTCATTCACATGTATGCTCAAATGTCACCTCAAGAGGGGCCTTCCTGACCACGCCATCTGGAGCAGCACCTCCCACCTCCCTGCTTCCCTCCATCACGTCACCTTGTTTTCTTGCTTACCACTCTGAAATTATTTATTTCCAAGTTCCATCACCTCTCTGGGAGGGCAAGGAGGGCACACAGCAGGGGCTTACTGCTTCATTGTTGAAGGAGCGGATGGCAAGCCCCATGCTGGGCAGCCCACGCACAAGTTCTCAATCAGCTCCCACAACAACACAACTGAAGTTCATGGTCTCAGGTCCAGGGAATGTCTTGGGGTCCTACATCTGGGGTGGGGTGGAGCTTGTCCTGGGACACACTGGTCTTGAGCCCTCTCCCAGGAGCCAAGCGGAAGCTCCCCTTCCCTCTGGCTGGTGAAAGCCTTGTGTAGCTGGTCCCAGAGCAGTGTTGGGGACCCAGGTGCTGAAAGCAGATAGTCTGGCCTGCCACTGACCAGCCTAGCACCCTTGCAGTAGTCATGGCACCCCTTTGAGCCCGTCTTCTGCTCTATGAAGTGGAGAGTGTATGCCTGCCTCACAACAGGGCCATGGGCATGTGTAGTGCTTTAGCATGGAGCTTAAGAAATGGAAGTTGTCATTTGTCACAAAGGCCCCTTGCCTCTGAAGTCACCAAGTACACAATAAGCCAGAGGTATTTGTTTTGCACACACCCAGAGTGGGAGGACTTACACAGCTCAGAGGCCACTAATGCCAAAACAACCGAGTGCCTACAGGCTAAGTGCCTACTGTGTACCAGGGGCCAGACCATTTCAGTCCTCGGGAGATTCAATTCAAGTAAGTCCAACTGTCAGTTTAATAAGTCGGAAGATTGAAGTGCTGATGTTAGTTCCCTAATGCAGGGCAGGTGGGGGTCATGTCAGTGGGAAAGAGCCCACCGTGAAGTCAGCCTGAGCTGAGCCTGTCCCACAAATGACAGCACCCAGCTCCTGCCCTTCCTAAGAACCTCCAAAGCCTCTTCACTGCACTAGGATAAACTCAGCCTGCCACACAAAGTCCTTTCCAAGCACATCCCACCACCTGGCCTTTCCCTGCCTATATACTCTGATGCCCACTAGTCTCTAATCATTTCATAAATAATGAAGTATTTGCTCATTGCCGGGGCTTCCGAGTGATCCAGACAATTACATCCCCACCCTCTTGGAGCTGAGCAGCTTTATGGCATCTGAGGCCTTCCATGGGCCAGCCCTGTGTTGACATCTTGATATGCACCATCCCAGGAATCAATACCCAACCCCATGAGGTAGGTATTCCCATTCTACAAAGGAGGACGCTGAGGATCCATGGACGGAGGAGATGTGGCCAATGTCTCACAGTTGGTGCTGGGAGTGCAACCCAGGTGGGTCTCACTACCAGTGAAGAAGCCACAAAAATGTGTGGTGGGCAGCAACAGAAGTGCAGTGAGCACTTGGCGAAGGACGACCTAGTGACCTAATCTCCACCCATCCTCTCTGTGTGTCCAACTAGGTTATAGGTAACTTAAAGACAGACTGTCTTGTTTCCTTTACCTCCTTGCACCTGCCCCTTAGGACTGGCCCCGTGTCTGTTGGGTTTGCAGCTTTGACTTCACCAATGTCACTAGCCTAAGTGGGGGAAGACAGTGGGGACTGGTCACCACCACCCTCCTCCAAATTCTCACTTACCTTCTTTGCATATAACCTCAGCAGGTGATGTGGAAATTATCATATTTATTTTCCTGAATCCTGGTGTGGATAAGGTCAGCTTCCCATCCACTCTCCCTTTCATCCATTCAACAAATATTCATCAAGTTTCTGGTATTTGCTAAGCCCTCTGGGTACAATCAAACATGATCTTCAATGTCTAGATTTTGTAGGTGGTTTGTGATCAATGAGCCTGTAAGCTACAATAATAAATAGCTCAAGTGCTCATTCAAATGCTCCCCATTACTCTTCACACAAACCCTATGAGGTCATCACTGTTAGCATGGCCTCATTTTTTTCAAAAAGATTTTATTATTTTCAGAGAGAGGGGAAGGAAGAGAGGCAGAGAGGGAGAGAGACAACGTATGATTGCCTTTCACCTGCCTCCAGCCACAGATCTGGCTGGAAACCTGGCTTGCAACCTGGTTATGTGCCCTGGCTGGCATGACAAACACCGTCACTGATTTGGAAATTGATTTGCTGTCGAGTGCAGAGTGATCAGAGGCCAAAGTTACAGGTATCCAGATCTGTGCCCTTTGTACCACCAGGTGTGACAGGTTGCTTATGAGATACCATGGATAGGAAAGTATTCCTACTCAGTAATCCAGACACCAAGGTTATTGTTGTCCCAGAAGCAGAGGTGAGAGGTGCTCAGGTCTGCAGTTCATCTGAATCGTCTAAAGGTACTGTGGTCACAAAATACCTGAACGGGATTGAGGGAGGAGCTCGACTCTGGTGGGACTCAAACCCACAAACCTTTGAATGACCATTCCAAATTCAAGTAGAATGCGCTAGCCCTTGTGCAACAGAGGCAGTTTTACTGGAATTAATCCTTGCTAAGCTCTGTCTGAAACAATCCTTATAGCTCTCTTCTAGGTGTGGCGCTGGGCCTTTGCCAAACCCTGTTCGGGTCTAAACGCGGGCTCCGCCAACGTTGCGGGGTGCCCTTCTCCACCGTCCGGCTGCCCGGGGTTTGGGAGGGCGGAACCGGGCAGAGCCGGTCTGTCTCCTACTGATTCTGGGGAGAGAGGAGGTGGGGTCTCTGCGGCGCGGACTACAATTCCCAGAGTGCCACGAGGGGCACCGCCTGCGGCCGTCGCGCGCGCAGGGCTGGCTGGACCAGGCGGCGTCCGGAGCGCCAGGGCTGCGCTGCGCCGCCGGCTCTGCGGCTCGCCTGCCCCGGGGAAGGCGCGGAAGGCAGTGTCGCCGGCCGGCGCAGCAGGTTGGGCTGCTGTAGGCGGACGGGGAGGAGCGCCGCGGGCGGGCGGTGCCGGGCGGCGGGCGGGGCTGGCCGGACCATGCAGGGCACCGAGTCGGCGAAGGGCTGCTGAGACCCGGCTCCGCGCGCGCAGGGGCGGCTGATGCCCCCCGCGCTCCCCACTCCGCCGCCGCAGCCGGGCCGCGTCTGGACTGGGCGCCGCACGGCGGGGCCGACGCCGGGTGAGCATCGGTCCGGGAAGTGGGGCCGGGAGCGGGAGAATGTACCCTAGCCCCTCCGTGGGGAGGTGACGGTGCCGGCCTGGGTGGGAGGCGAGCCCTGGTGCTCTCTTCTTGCCCGGCCCTCGACTACCCTGGCTCCTCGGGCTGCCCGCAGTGACCTGGGACGGGGGCCCGAAGGAACTAGGCATTCCCTTCTCTCCACACCCCATTCCCGGCGGGCTCTGGGATGCCAGCTAAGGACCTTGGAGATCCTGGCTTTGGAGTTGGGGTTGCTGGTTCAGAACTCCTCCCGGCTTTTTCCTTTTAGCGCGAAGGAAGGGGATATGGTCTGTAAGGGCTCCCTGTGGTCCAGACCAGTTTCTCATTCTGGCTTGGAGGCTCATAGGCCACATTACAGCCGTGACCTTCACCCACTCCCCAGACATGGGAGGAGCCGACGAAGAACTCAGTCCCATCTGCCGCCTTCTTGAGCAGATCCGTAAAGCGCCAGGAATAGAACCCAAGTGTCCTAATCTCAGCCCAGCCAGCTTTTCCCCTCGCCCTGAGCGCAGTCCCCAAATGTTCATCTGAGTGGTTTGTTGAGGGGCTTTGTCGGGGTGCCTTCAAGGCCGTTTTCCTGTCAACCACCTTTCGTCTCTGGGCGGTCACCTCTCAGGTGCCTCCGGACTCTACCTCCTTTGCTCTGTCGCCCTCTATGGGCCAACCGAGGCATGGCGCTGCCGGAGCCCCTGGGCAGGGACCGGGCAGGGCCCCTTCCCAGGAAACTGCCCCTCTGGGTATTGGGGCCCGGACCTCCCCAGGTCCTTGGGTACAGAGTGGAGCCAGAGGCGCTTAAGTTAGTACTCTGTTCAAGCCACTTTGGTTAGGGACCCTGGATGGCAGGAGACTGTTCTATTTTGGCTGGAGGGTTCCTGAGAGCAAATCTCACCACACCCATTGCACAGAGGGGGAGACTTAAGTCCTAAGGTGGGAAAGAGACTTGCCCAAGTCACTTGGAGAATCGTGGGCAGAGATGGGGCTAGAACCCAGCCTCTTGCCTGTCATCCCTGGAACTCCTTACTTCAAGTCCCATACCCACACCCAAGGGGAACCCTGGCTTCACCCTCTCCCCTCAGTATTGCTATGTCTCATTACAGGTTGACCCCTTAGGGTCACAGTGGCCTGGCTGACTGGGCCAAGAAGTGGGGAATTTAGACATTTGAACCCACTGACTACTCCGTGCCCACAGGTCACGATGCTGCTCGGGGCGTCTCTCGTTGGCGCGTTGCTGTTCTCCAAGCTGGTGCTGAGACTGCCCTGGACCCAAGTGGGGTTCTCCCTACTGCTCCTCTACCTGGGGTCTGGTGGCTGGCGCTTTGTCCGGATCTTCATCAAGACCATCAGGCGCGATGTCTTGTGAGTACCTGGTCTAGCCCTTCCTAGACTCTCCCACGCCTCTCTGGGCTCCTTCCTAGTCCCCCAGATTTCCCCAGACCAGACCCCTGGCCTCTACCAGCACAGAGTGCCTGGGCCCACAGGAGCAGCCTCTGCCCCACACCCTGGCTTGGGAGTAGTACCTGGACCTCCATCTCCAAGGTCACAGTCTCCTCCTGGGGAATCTCCCTAACCTGGTGCTCCTTAGTGTGGGGTACCTTGGGGACCTGGGACGTAGCATGGAACACCAGATGTGTTGAGGAGACATCTGAAAGGGTCCCGAGGACATGCTGTAGCTTGTGAGCGGCTGACAAGAACCCTGTGGGAAGGTCCTGTCCTTGGATTGGCCCCAACTCGTTGTCTGGGAGCACCTTTTCCCCAGGGAAGGTCACGTGTGCTCCACAGGGATATCCTGTACCAGAAACCCCTGCTGCTTCCTTCTCTGCACTAGGTGCCAGGCTCTGGGGCCCAGAGAGGAGCAAGGCAGACCCAGCCCCAGGATAAGCTTAGGCTGATTGGGAAGGTAATTAGGAGACACAGTAAACCCCTAAACTGGCAGTGCCATGCTGGCAGAGACCTTGGCAGTCTGGCTTCACAGTAGTGTCCCAGTGCCCAAGACCATGACCCACACCCAAGACAGGAAGCTCAGCACTTGCCAGCCTGAGGTGACTGCAGAAGGAAGGATCGAGTGGCCACCGCAAGAAGGGAGGTAGCAGCCAAGCACTGTGAGAGCATAGACGGGGAGGAATGGCGATAGGCAGGGCCTTGCGGAATCACAGGAGGCCTCCTGCAGGAAAAGTTCTTGAGAGCTACCTCAGGGTGCTGGGAGCAAGGGGTTCCAGCCCGAGCATGTAGCCTCGACAAAGTCCTAGAGACCAGGAAGCGGGGGAGTTCAGGGGTCAGAGATGGCAGGGGCAGGGCAGAAAAGTGGGGTGTGGCCAGCAGTTCCAACACTTGCTGAGCATGCCGGCCGGAGGATGGAGCCCACCCTTGCTGGGCTCACTGGATGGACCACAAACTCACGTGGGAGGAGGTACGATTGGTGTTGCAGGAGGCCCCGGAGGAGGAGTTTGGACCTTGACTTGGCCCAGGAGTCTCGGAAGGCTCAGACAGAGCTGTTGGCTTAGAGCAGACCTGGACGGTGGCAGGACTCATGCTCTGGGGACATAGGGACCGGGCTTCAAGTCTTAGTTTGACCGCATTCCACCCTTGAAACGAGGGCAAGCCATCTGCCAGCAGGGCCTCAGTTTCCCACTCTGCACAGGGGAGGGAGTCATCGTCCAGCCCCCGTGCAGCATCAGCAAGCAGGTGCTGGACAAGGAGGGTGTTGCAAGTGACTGGGCTCAGGAGCCTTAGACCCAGGGGGCAGCACGCTGAGCCAGGATGTCAGGACCCCTCCCCCAGCCCCAGCAATCACACCTCCCTTGCTGGTTCCCGCAGTGGCGGCATGGTGCTCCTGACGGTGAAGGCCAAGGTCCGGCGGTACCTGCGACAGCGGCGGACGGTGCCCATTTTATTTGCCTCTACGGTACAGCGCCACCCCAACAAGACGGCCCTAATTTTTGAGGGCACAGACACCCACTGGACCTTCCGCCAGCTGGATGACTACTCGAACAGTGTGGCCAACTTCCTGCAGGCCCGGGGCCTGGCCTCTGGTGATGTGGTCGCCCTTTTCATGGAGAACCGCAATGAGTTTGTGGGGCTGTGGCTGGGCATGGCCAAGATAGGGGTGGAGGCGGCACTGATCAACACCAACCTCCGGCGGGATGCCCTGAGCCACTGCCTGACCACTTCCCGGGCCCGGGCCCTCATCTTCGGCAGCGAGATGGCCCCAGGTAAGCCCCTGGGGTGGGGGGTGGGCGGAGCACAGGCAGGCAGTCCCGTGGGACCTTGCACAGACCCCAGCTCCCCCTAGCTCTGGGGGGAGTCTATGTAGCTCCGAGCTTAAGTACGCGAGCCCTGGAGTCAGCCATTCTGGGTTCTGCCACTGATAAGCTGATGATCCTAAGTAAGGGACCAGAATTTTCTGTGCCTCAGTTTCCTCACTATAGTATCTACTTGCCACTGTTTTCCAGATAATACATCATCTGAAGCACTGACAAAGTGGCTGATGCTAGGGGAGCCCTCAGATTTTTTTTTTAAAGATCCTATTTATTATTTCCAAAGAGTGAAGAAGGGAGGAGGCCAAGAGGGAGAGAAACATCAATGTACAGTACAGATTTAATGGTGACCATTCTTGTGACTGATGAGGCCTCATTTCCTTGTCCGTGAAGTGGGAACAAGAACCCGCTCTCTGCTGCCCTGCAGAGCCTGTTTCACATGCTGCCACATGGGGCACTGACCTGGTGCTGATCGTGGTGCAGTGCAAAAGTGGCTCTCGTCCTCACAAAGCCTGAGAGGAAGGCATTGTCGCCAGCTTCATAGATGAGGAGACTGAGGTTCATAGTGGTGTCAGCACCCACAGTCACACATCTGGTTAAGGGCGGAACCTAAATTTGATCTGGGCTTAGCCATGGTGTCCCTGTTCTTCCCACACTGCTGTGGTTTGTGGAATAATGGACAGGGAAAGTCATTAAATGTTAAAAGAGGAGGAGGAAGGACTCAGCAGGGAGAGGGGAGGTGTTTGGACAGATCAAAAGGAAGCCCAAGGAAATGAGCCAGGTAGGCCAGGACTGGCCTGGGCCCAGGCCAGTGGACATCTGGACGGGGGAGCCTGAGAGAAGGGTCTCACTGTCTAAAGAGGCTGAAGGGCTACTGACCTCTGAGCCCTACCCTGCCCTTCTATCCAGCCCCCCTGGACTAGCCTAGTACAGTGAGTAAGACTGTAAATCTTGGTGTGAGATAGAGCTGTCTTCAGTTCCCACCTTCAGCCCATTCTGGCTGTGAACAAATCCCTCTCATTCTCAGAGCCTTAATTACCTTATCTTTAAAATGGGCAGATGTTGGTACCTATGTCCTAGGCTGTGTGAGCAGGAGAATGCATGCAAGTGGTCTGCTGTGTAGTTAGCTATCGGCTAATAATCAGCATCTTCCCTATAATGAGGCCCTGGGTGCTTCTCTCTCCCCAACTCAGCCAGCCTCCCCTCACAGCATGGCCTGCACTGACATGAGCAGGAGCCCTGGGAACACTGGGCTTCCTGGCCTGCCTGCTAATCTCCCCTGTTTCCCTGCAGCTGTCTGTGAGATCCATGCCAACCTGGACCCTTTGCTCAGCCTCTTCTGCTCTGGTCCTTGGGAACCCAGCTCAGTGCCTGCCAGCACGGAGCACCTGGACCCCTTGCTAGAGGAAGCCCCCAAGAACCTGCCCAGTCGCCCTGACAAGGGCTTCACAGGTGAGCCCCCCACCCCCAGAGGGGAGCTAAGATGGTCAAAGAGATGGCTGGCCTTGGGGCCAGAGGCCTGGGTTCTTCTGCATACAAGCCATGTGACCTGAAGTGAGGCATGTCACCTCCCTTTTCCATCTGGGAAAATGGGGACAGCAACCGGGGGTTGCTGTGCAGGTTAAATGAGCTGATGTAGATTAACGAGCTAGGCATGGTGCTGAGTCCACAGGAGCTCACAAAATCCGATGTTTTTTTTTTTTTTTAAAGATTTTATTTTATTATTTCTAGAAAGAAGGGAAGGGAGAGAGGCAGAGAGAGAGAGAGACATCAACGTATGGTTGCTTTTCACCTGCCTTCAGCCACAGACCTGACTGGAGACCTGGTTTGCAACCTGGTTATGTGCCCTGGCTGGGGAATCAAACCTGCGACCTTTGGGTTCGCAAGCCAAGCCGGCGCCTTATCAAAATCTGATTCTGATACATTGAACAAGCCTTTGTGGACGTCTACCCTGTGCAGGGTCATGTGGGGCGTAGGAACCTACTGTCTTCGAATTTGGCTTGGTGTTGGCCGGGGGGCAAGACCCTTTAAATACTCATCTAGCACCTGTTCACTGGAACCAGAAGCCCCTGTTGGACTGTGCCCGCCCTCCGCACGGGGCTGCCGGCCTTCCCCGCCCCTTCTGCAGGCAGCTCCCTTGCTTCTCTCCCTCCATGCTGCCAGCCTGTGGAGCCCCGAGCCTGCTGCGGCTCCTGGGACCTCAGAGCTCGGACTAAGGCCATATCTTGGCCCTGCTGCTCCCTGTATGTGACCTTGCACACCCACCGAGCTGCCCACTGACCCCTGGGTTCTACAGCATGAAATTGGGGATGGTGACAAAGTGTTTTCAGTGACTGAAAGAGCATTGAGAAGCTAGGGTGTGACAGGAAGGGCTCAGTAACTGGTCACTGATAGCTCTCGAGCTTGGCACAGAGTGAGGGCCCAGAGAATGTATGTTGATGAAACAGATGCAGTCGTTGAAGCAGAGGGTGGTGTCTGGGCCCGTCGGCCTAGGCTTCCTCAAGGAGGAGCGACAGGAGTGGGCACTGAAGGATGCACATGCAGGCGTCTGGCCGCGCTCAGCCCTGTGCTGCCCCCTCTCACAGCGGCCTCTGTACCTGTTTTCTTCAGATAAGCTCTTTTACATCTACACGTCCGGCACCACGGGGCTGCCCAAAGCTGCCATCGTAGTGCACAGCAGGTAAGGGGTGGGTCTCTGGGGGAGAGCAAGAGGGTGGCAGGGCCTAGGAGCCTCCTCTCCTGCCGTTACAGGGCCCACTGAACCCCCTGCCCTCTGCCCTCCCAGGTATTACCGCATGGCTGCCTTGGTGTACTACGGATTTCGCATGCGGCCTGATGACATTGTTTACGACTGTCTCCCTCTGTACCACTCTGCAGGTAGCCTGGGCCCACCCTCCTCTCCAGGACCCACCCTGGGGCCTCAGGAGCCCCACTGCTCTTGGCAGGCAGCATTTTGCAAGAGAAACACATAAACTTTGGAGTTAGATCTGGGTTCATATCTAGATGTGGCCATTGAATTAGGATGGCCACACTGGTCTGATGGCATGTGCGGCCATGTCCTACAGGGCACTGAGGCTGGGCTGGGCGCTCAGTTCGTTTCCAGAGACATGCACGGTCTTGCTGCTTGGTTTTAGGACCTAAAAGAAAGACAGAAATGGAATAAGCATAGTTTCTGCCTGCAAGATGCTTAGAGTTAGGTATGTGTTTGTGGCAGGATGAGTGAAGGGAACCCACCTCACGTGATACCCGAAATAGTGTGAGTGTGGGAGGGCCAGGGAGCAGGGCTCAGTGCAAAGGAAGAGCCTAGTGTTGGCTGGGAATGCTTCCTGGAAGAGGTATCCCCAAGGCAGGCAGATGTGAGGTGCAGAAGCCGTGCAGGCTAGCTTAGTCCCCCAGTTGAATGGCAGCGTTATGGTATAGGAGCAGGAACTTGGGGCCAGCATTAGAGGCTCTGGGGGAAGGTGCACTTTAGCCTGTAGGCACTGGGGAGCCATGGAAGATGTCTCACTAGGGGAGAGGTAGGAGCATTAGTATTGGAGAGTGAGGACAGGAAAGAGAGACCAGAGGAAAGGGTCTCCCATCTCCCTGACCTCCCGGGCCCACTCTGCCTTCAGGAAACATCGTGGGAATGGGGCAGTGTCTGCTCCACGGCATGACTGTGGTCATCCGGAAGAAGTTCTCGGCCTCCCGGTTCTGGGATGATTGTATCAAGTACAACTGCACAGTGAGTGAGAGGGAAGGGGATGAGCCCTCCCTGTCCCATCATGACCCTGCCACCAACCCTACCTGGGGACACTTGTCTTACGGCTGAGGCAGCCAGTTGTTCATTGCTCAACCGGGGAGGTGGGGGCACAGAGAGGAGGAGGATTACCTCTGGGGGTGGGGGCCTGAGGGACAGGAGGGGAAGTGAGGCCAACCACAGGGGCCCACACTCACCCCAAGTCCACCCCCAGATCGTGCAGTACATCGGCGAACTGTGCCGCTACCTCCTGAACCAGCCGGCCCGGGAGGCAGAACACCAGCACCGGGTGCGCATGGCTCTGGGCAACGGTCTCCGGCAGTCCATCTGGACCGAATTTTCCGAGCGCTTCAACATCCCCCAGGTGGCTGAGTTCTACGGGGCCACTGAGTGCAACTGCAGCCTGGGCAACTTCGACGGCCAGGTGCGGCCAGGTGGGGGCGGAGGGCAGGCTTCCCGTGGGGGAGAGTGCGTGCTGCAGTGTTCCCTTCGCCCCCACAGTGTCCAGCTTCGGACCCGTGGTGGAGAGCCCAGGCCCAAGTCTTGGTCTTTGCAGGTAGGAGCCTGTGGCTTCAACAGCCGCATCCTGTCCTTCGTGTACCCAATCCGGCTGGTACGTGTCAACGAAGACACCATGGAGCTGATCCGGGGGCCCAATGGCGTCTGCCTTCCCTGCCAGCCAGGTCTGCCCTGGGGTTGGAGTTGGGAGTGGAGGGTTGGCCCAGGAGGGAGACAAGATAAGGGTGGGTGGGCAATAACCTTGTTCTGACCAGTGTGCATCAGTCAGTTGTCCCTTAGTTCCACAAGTCACTTATTTCTACACCCATCCTCTTGTCCATCCCTTCTTTCACCATCCCATCCACCCCTCCCTGCCTCCCTCCCTCCCTCCCTCCATCCACTCACTTTCATGTTGAGGACGACTCTGGGATGACCCTGGTTTGGCCCTTTGGCCCTGTGTCCGAGTCCCCGCATCCGCAGTGGGGCTGGTGGCAGCGCTGCCTCATGGGGTGGCCCTGAGGATTACGTGGCGCAGAACACGAAGCTCTTTGAATTGAGCCAGGAGCCTGAGGAGTGCTGCCTTTAGCCAGACTGGCCGAGTGGGGCTTGGCCCTCCTTTCATCTTTTGTTCAGCTTTCCACCCCTGCTCAGCTGACCAGATAGCACGGAGTACCTACATGGGCCCAGGAAGGGCTCTGGGCTTTGGGAAGAAATGGGCATTTCTGTGGCAAGCAGTGCAACCAGGAGTCAGACTGGTCACACTTCAGGGTGTATCTGGGGGCGGGGGAGCCGGTGGAAGAGGACACCCAGGGTAAATCTGGCCCCGCCGTCCCTGCCCCCAGGTGAGCCAGGCCAGCTGGTGGGCCGCATCATCCAGCAAGACCCCCTGCGGCGCTTCGATGGCTACCTCAACCAGGGCGCCAACAATAAGAAAATCGCCAGTGATGTCTTCAGCAAAGGGGACCAGGCCTATCTCACCGGTGGGTGGGCACCCCTCCCCAGCCCTCCATAGCCCCATCAGAGAGTGGGGGTGGTAGAGAGGTATGAGGAGCCATTCCCCACGTTCAGAGAGCGCCACTCCAGAACTACCCGTCTCATCCCCTACAGTCGAGTAGATCCTAAGGGTCCAGCGAGGACTGCTTGGCCCAAGTGCCTGGGCATGAGCTAGGCTAGCTCAAGCTGTACCTCACGTAACCCTTCCCTAGGCGACGTGCTGGTGATGGATGAGCTGGGCTACCTGTATTTCCGAGACCGCACAGGGGACACATTCCGCTGGAAAGGCGAGAACGTGTCCACCACGGAGGTGGAGGGCACACTCAGCCGCCTGCTGGACATGGCCGATGTGGCAGTCTATGGCGTGGAGGTGCCAGGTATCTCTGTGAGGGGAGGTGGGAGGAGCCAGCAGGGGGCCCTGCCAGCCACTCACTGTCCACTGCTCTGCTATCAGGAACCGAGGGCCGGGCCGGGATGGCTGCTGTGGCCAAGCCCTCTGGCAGCTGCGACCTGGAGCACTTTGCACGGCTGCTGGAGAAGGAGCTGCCCCTGTACGCCCGCCCCATCTTCCTGCGTTTCCTGCCTGAGCTTCACAAGACAGGTCTGTCCCCCCTTGCTCCACCTTGCGGGTTCCAGGCCTCGGCCCCTTTCTGGTTTCTTCTGGAGAGACCTGGATGGCTGTTACTTGACCTTCACCCATAGACTAGCCAGGTAGTGGGTAAGCTGATCTCCTGCATACAAGTGAGCAGATTGAACCTCCAGAGAGAGAAGATGCATCCATTCATTAATGGAACAAATATTAATGGAGTACCTACTAGGTGCCAGGCTTTGTTCTAGGCCATAGGTGACAAGTTCTGATGGGACCCTAGAGCAGTAGCAGAGGCAGCTTCAGGACAAGGAATTCCAAGGTGAAGAATGGAATACAGGTGAGACTGACAGAACAGCGAATGAAGAGGGGTTCGGAGGACCAGGAAGCTTCCCTGAGGAGGGCTGTTTCAGCTGCGACCTGAGTGAGAGGGAAAACTTTATGGGAAGAGCAAGTGTGAAGTTCCTGGGACCAGAGGCCCTTGGACATCAGAGGAGTGAAAGGAGCCCCCGGTGTTGGAGCCCATGAGAGGCGTGGGCAGTGGCATGAGGTGGGAGAGGGAGGCCAGCAGGGGCCAGAAGCCCAGAGCCTTGGGGGCTGGGGCGGGGCCATTAGGGAGCCACAGAAGTGTTGAGCAGGGTAGTAACCTGGTCAGTCATGTGCTACAAAGCTCTCTGGCTGCTGCGTGGAGAGTAGGAGACGGGGACTGGGTCGTCTTCCAGAGGAGACAGGAGTGGTGGGTGGTGTAGCCTCCTAGGGCAGTGGTGCCATTTTTCTGCGCTGGCCCACTGATGACTCTTGGGAGTTGTCGGTGGGCAGGAAGCTCGTGCCCACCCTACTCTCTTTAGTCCTTGCTGTCCCCTTGCCTGGGCTCTCCCCACCTCTCAGCCCTGCCATGGCTGCTCAGCTTCTAGCCTCATCTGCCTGGCCACCTCCCACATGGTCATCATGTCAGCCCTGCCTTGACAATATTAAGAAAAAGACGCTGCCACTTACACTGTTTCAGAGATGTTAAAATCTGAAAGCATGTGCATCCTAGAATGCCCAGGTTGAACCCTCAGGAGTTGCTGAGCGGCTTCACTGTCATCACACCTGCACCCGGGAGGTGCTCGGCTGAAAGGAGCCCTCACAGGGCCCCAGCCCCGCTCCTCGCTCTGCTGTCGGTGTGTGGCCTTGGACAGATAGCTTCCTTTCTTCAGGTCTCAGTTATCCCATTTGTAAAACGGGGGTGGATGCCCCGGACTGAGCACCGGCCTGCGAACCCAAGGGTTGCTGGTTTGATCCCCAGTCAGGGCACATGCCTGCATTGCAGGCCAGGTCCCCAGTTAGGGGCAAGCGAGAGGCAAGTTTCTCTACCTCATTCTCTTCCCCTTCCACTCTCTCTAAAAACTAGTAAAATATTTTTAAAAATTAAAGTAAAAAAGGGAGGGAGGTAATACAGTGCCCCCTCTTTGCCAGGGCTGCTGTGCGAAGCAGTACATAATGCAATCCACGGAGCCTTGTCTGCAAACCGATGGGATCTGCCCTCCCACATGTACCCCTTTGGGCCCTTCTCTGTCCACCTTCAACTCTGGGGGGTTGGTTCCCGGGAGCTCATCCCTTGCCCTGCACCCTCTGACCCTTTCCTGTCTTCTGCTCCCTCAGGGACGTTCAAGTTACAGAAGACAGAGCTGCGGAAGGAGAGCTTTGACCCTACTGTTGTAAAAGACCCGCTCTTCTACCTGGACTCCCGGAAGGGCCACTACGTCCCGTTGGACAAAGAGGCCTACGCTCGAATCCAGGCTGGCGAGGAGAAGCTGTGATTTGCCCCAAGTCCCTCTCGGGCCAGCAGATGCTGGATCCAGAGCCCCAGCTCCCACCCCAGAGGGGTCCTGGGCAATGCCAGACCAAAGCAAGCAGGGCCCGCCACCTTGATCGTGAGCTGCTGACCCCTCTCCCCCTTCAAACTGCCAAGTGACTCACTGCCACCTCCTCCCTCCCCAGCGGCTTTCTGTGAAAGCCTCATGTCCATGTTTGTCTTCAACGCCAGGCAGGTCCCTAGGCTGAGACTGACTGGGCTCCTCAGGATGATGTCTTGGGTTAGGTCTGGAAGAGGTGGAGGGTCACCAAGCACTCCCCGGAGCAAGGAGCTTGCAAACAGGACTGGGGCAGACAGCTCCAGACTCGGGAAGCCAGCAGAGCGGGCAGGGGCAGAGGTGGCTGTCCTTCAGCTGGTTGAAGAGGATCCTGGCCCCAGAGCTGCTCTGACATGACTCGGCCTGAGTCTCCAGGAGGATAGGAGAAGGGCCTAGACCTACAGCAGGCCCCAGATGAAGGTCATCCCTCTCCTGTCCTCTCCCTGGGTGGCTGCCTGGCTGTCCCTCAGGCAGGGCTTTTCTGTCTTTATGGGTCTGTCCATGTCACCTCCATCTCAGTGACCTGGCTTTGAGAGGAGGAGGGGTGGGGGACACTCAGGGGCCAATAAACTGCCTTGACTCCCCCCAACCTGTGTGCATGCCCCCTGAGCTCCCCTCCTCCCCTTTGCCCCACCTCCCTCCTGCCCCTCTGGACCCTTTGCTCATTCATCCTTCTATCTGATGCACTTGGACTTAGAGCAGGTAAGATGCCACCTGTCTGGCAAGGTGTTTATTTAGCTCGGGAGTCCAAAGTAGCTGTGTCACTTGTGGTCTTGGGCAAATGACAGTCTCTCAGGGAAAAGGGAATAGTAGAATTCAGGGGTCCGCAGGCTGTGAGGAAGCAGAGCAGGGCTGCCCAGCCAGCACTGGCAGAGGTCAGGAAAGCCCCCTGGAGCAGTCTAACCAGGGCTGTGGAGTCAGCAGCGCCCTGGGCCACATCATTGGAGTCACACCCGGGCTGGAAATGCATGGTCTGACAGGACAGGGGTCCCACTCAACTGAGGACATGAAGTGCTGTGCCCCTGGTTTTTATCTTTGCGTCACTTGGCTTAAGTCACGCAGCAAGTAGTGGGAGCTGTGATGCAAACCCCAGTCCTCCACCCAGCTGGTGCCAGCAGACCTTTCATTCCACACATGCCTGTGGGCTATGCCCTAGGCCAGCCGCTGACATTTCCAGAGGAGGGTGGCCAGAATAAGAAACCTGGGTTGCCTCCTGGGGAAGTGACCTCTGAAAGAGGCTTGTCGGGCTTCTCTTGGGGGCAAGTGTGGAAGGGGTGGTAGTTGGCCCCTTGGAACAAGATGCTGAGGGACGGGGGGAGGGGTGGTAGGCACGACTGCGGCGCCCCAGGATGGCCAGCAGAGGGCGTGCGGAGCTTGCAGAATCCTGCCAGCACACCAAGCTCAGCTCCCCGGGGCAAAGCCCATACCCCAGCCCAGGGGACCCTGCCTTGGGCTTTTGAGGGCTTCCAAAGGGCCAGGTTTGGCTGAAAGCACAGCCTTGTATCTTTAACCCTTTAGCAGTGTGCGCTGTCCAACCTTTCCTCCAGGTTGAACATAGTCAGCGAAAGCAGTGTGGAGAGGTGGGAGCTCCAGCTCAGGGATCGCACATGTCTACATCAAGTCCATTAGGTTCAGCCTGTTTCTCCTCCTGTAGGACTCTTCACGTTGCAGAACGTGCTATAAGACCATGCATGGAAATCTCTCCACAGTGTCTAGTGTTGATACCTGCTTGGTATACAGTAGTTTAAAAGGGAGACCCCAGACTAGGCCTAAGTTCCCCACTTCCCCATCAGCCCCTCCATGAAGGGGTGGGACTGGGACTGGTGGGCCTCTGGGCCTTGCAGCTGTGTGAGCTGCCCCCATGTACACAGTAGGTGCTCAAAACGTGCTTGTGAAGCTAAGTAACGATAGCTACTGTTCACTGGGCACGTCCTGACATTTACACAGTGCTTCACTGTTTGCAGAGCGCCGAGTAATCTCATCTGTGGGGACCGGGTGGAGAGCCCTCGCAGTAAAGGAGCAAAGTTGTGTGCTGACCTGCGCCTAACCTGGCCCCCTAGCCTGCTCGTGGGGATAGGAATGGGATTGAAGGGCTCATGTTTCCTGCTCAGGGAGACTTTTCAAGGAAGAGCTCCGATACTCGGAGGGAAGGTGTCACAGCCGAAGGAGTGGCACAGTGTAGAGGGCTGGAGGTGACCAGCCAGCCCCTCAGGTTTAAGACGTTCAGCGAGGCTGCTGCAGGGCGGAGGGTGAGCGGGTGGGGTGTAGAGTTGAGGCCTGTGGGCACTCGGACTTGCCCGCCTCCGGAGACTTGGGAGCTGCTAGGAGGTCTTTGAATGAAGTCAAACCGCTTCCTTAGACCTGCTAATAGCCACCATGTGTGTGGGCACTTCCTACGTGCCAGGCACTCTGCAAAGAGATTTGTGTGCATTTTTTCTTTAAAGCCATAACACAGAGCAGCTGATGTTTTGGTCTCCATTCCACAGATGAGGAAGCTGAGGCTCAGAGAGGCAAAGGCTCTCCGAGAGCCTCTGTTCCCATCTGCCACCTGGGCCAGGGAGGCTGGAAAGGGCCTGCCTCGAGCATCCCCGGAGGTCCTGCTGCCCTCGGGACAGGCAAGTGGCCGCCCAGGCCAGTGCTTGGTGTATCACTTTCAATTCCTGGGAAGAAGGTTAAATACCTCCAAGGGGCCCATTGAAGTGATGGCGGCAAGGGAGGGGGCGACCGAGTGACTTTCAAAGGAGCCTGAATGAGCGACTAGCCCCTCCCCCGGAGGAGGGGGCCCTGCTTCCTCCCCTCCTAATGATATTCTGGGCTCAGCCCTGGTCTTTGGCGGCAGTTTAACCCGAGCCGGGGAGGATTTCTTTCTCACTGATCTCAGCTTGACACCCAATTAGCACAAGAAAGAGAGGAGGAAGCCTGCGAGAGGCGCCTCCCAGCCTCCCGGGGTGCACGAGGGGAGCAGGCGGGAAGACAAAGGGCAGCTGGCAGGGGGGCACCCGCGCCCTCACCTCCCCCCACCGACCCGCCATTGTCTCCTTAGCGCTTCTGAGGGGATGGTGGCCGACGCCCGGGCTGGCCAGCCTGCTGGAGGGGACAAGGGAATGGGGCCCAAGCCCCTCGACTGTGGGGATTCTAGGGGATGGCACTTGGGTGAGCCAGGCCCAACAGGAGGCAGTGATGTTCAGTGAGAAGAGGCAGGGATCCTGAAGGCAAAGCAGCCTGGGGTCAGGCCTGACATTTAGGGGTCCCATGGGCAAGCCCCTGGTTCTGAGCTTTAGTTTTCTCACTTGAAAAATGGGGATAATAATAGTTCCTGTGAGGAATCAATCAGGTAAAGCATGTCAAAGCACCTGGCAGGTGGCAAAGTGGGCATTCAAATTTGAATGAATATAATATGATACGCTATTATTGTTACCAATTAAAACATTGAGCAGAGTGGACTCAGGAGCAGATGAGACGCGGGCAGTCACGGAATGGGCTGATGTACCCAGAAGTTAGCTGGGTCTCTGGGCTATGCAAGGAGAAATGGGAGGGCCCCTGCCTGCTGAGATGTGGGAAGGATTCCCACTTCTCTGGCAGGGAGGGAATGCCTCTGACCGTGCCATGTGCCCTGTCCCTCCCCACTTCCACCTCCCACAATTCCTTTGGATTTGGGTTTAGAGGTGAACCCCAAGACTGGGTTAGGGGTTCTTCTCCTGCTCCCACAAGTTACCTGCTGCTCACCCTCACCATGGCCATGTCCTCCCTTCATAACACTGATTGCACCGTGTGGCTTATTTTTTATATTTCCCACCTGTGTTTCCTAGAACAGTGGTCCTCAAGTATTTTTGTCACCAGGGACCAATCTGCTGGAAGACATTTTCTCCACGGACTGGGGTTAGCGGGGACAGGAGGTAGAGCTCAGGCAGTAATCTGAGTGAAGCTTCATTTGCCCACTGCTCACCTCCTGTTGTGCAGCCTGGGTCCTAACAGGCCATGGATTGGTACCCATCCACTGCTGTGGCATTAGTGTTGGTGCTGGGGATCCCTAACCTAGAATATCAGCCCCTGGAGGACTGGGAACCCATTGGCTTTGTTTGCCATTGTGTTCCCAAGACTGGCACCGGGCCTGGCACTGAATAGGAGCTCAGTGAATGTTTGTCAAATGGATGAAGCTCTTTAAATGCTCCCTGGCTCCCCAGCTCTAGAGCCAGGAGGTGGCAGTTCCCAGGGTCAGAGGATATTCAGCACAGAGGTGGGCTGGTATCAGATGCTCTAAGGGCTCTGAATGCCTTCTAGCAAGGCCCTTGTCTTTTTAGCAAAAAAAAAAAAAAAAGCCATTAAATTATTTTGAACAGTGGAGTGATACATGTTCATTCATTCATTCATTCATTCATTCAGCACTTACCAAACACCTACGCTATACAGTACAAAGCTCCTTGCCACAAGCTAGGGAATCACAGATGAATCAGGCAAGGTTTCTGCCACGTGAGATCTGGGTCCAGTGGCAGAATCGTAAAATATTTTTCTAAATGGACCTTAGAGATAATTTGTTCCCAAACTTTCTTAGGGTAATGACCTACTCAGCACGATGAATGTGGGGCCTCTTCATTTACCACAGGATTTGTTTGCATGTTTGAGGACCAGTGCTGTGTCTCATTTGTCCTCACTTGCCAGTGCTCTGGAACAGTGACTGGTATACAGAAGGTGCTCAGGACTTTCCATGGAACTTAACAGTATAATGAAGCCCAGGTCACAGAGAGGGAGGTAGGAGACAGGTCTTCAAAGAAGAAGCAGGTGTAGGTAAGAAGTGATGGGTGGTGGTGAAAGAATGTGGGGTGGCAACAACAGCCTAGAAGAGAGATGAATCCAACTTAGTGACTGTTTAGATGTAGGAAAGGTGTCCAAGGCTTCTTACTTGAGTGTTTCAGTGGATGGCAGTGATTCACTCAGCCGGGGCACACAGGTGAGAGCTTGTTTTAGGGAGAGGCACTGTGCCACAAACTCACTCAGTCCTCACTACAACCCTCTGAAACAGGAGCTGTTATTACCCCCATTTTACAGATGACAAGACTGAGGTACAAAGATGTCAAGGGCCTTGCCCAAAGATACAGCTAGGAGGTAGTAGGAACTAGTTATAAAGCTGGCAATTTTATAACCATTTAACCAATTATATAATTTTGCCCTTAACCACGAGGCTACACCACCATACTCTACAATGCTGAGTTCAATTTTAAAAGTGTTGTGATTTAGATACCCTAGGACATTCACTTCACTCCATCTGTGCCCTGGGATTTTGTAATAGGCTCCAGTGGTCTCTCTATGTTCTTCCTTGTTCCCCTCCAAACCATTCTCCACAGTGCAGCTGGAAGGGATATTTTATTAATTTTTTGTTTAATTTATTGATTTGTCAGAGGGAGACAGGAACATCCATTTGTTCTGCCACTTATTCATTAATTGGTTGATTCTTGTATGTGCCATGACCAGGGATTGAACCTGCAACCTTGGCATATCAGAAGAATGCTCTAACCACCAGAGCCAAGACTGAAATTCTTACCTGGCTCACAAGTCATGGTTTGGTCCCTGCCCACCTTTCCAGCTTCATCTCTTGCCACATTCTGTTTCCCAATTTGTATCTTGCTGTCTTGGTGGCCCAACATGTTTTCTCACCCATGGATGGGCTTTGCACCTTCTGTTCTCCACACTGGAATGCTCCCAGAGGTTTCTTTCCTTTGATATTGACCTAGTTAACTCTACTCAGGCTTTAGAGCTCAAGTCCACTCCAGTCTGTTTTCTTTTTAGGTTTCGATAACTCCGGGTCACTTCTTTCTAGTTTGAGACTAGAGTTAGTTTCCCCCATTAGACTGTGTGTGCCCTAAGGCAGGAACCTTGCCCATCCGGGTCACCACTGCACCTACCGCACCCACCGAGATGCCTGGCCCATGGAGGACGTGCAATACAGTAATTATCTGTGGAATGAGTTAAATTGAAATTGACAGGGAAGGGAGCGGCTGGATAGCGAGTCGATAACTCAGAAGAGAGATTTCAGGGGAAATAAAGATTTGGAGGTCATTTATTCAGAGGGATAGATAGATGAGCTCGCCCCAGCGGTGCACGGTCTGAACAGAATTTGTAACCAACCCTAGATGAACAGTAAAGTGGCTCACAGCCACTGCTCCAAGATGCTGCGGGCTCCCCGCCCAGCTGTGGCTCGCACAGCTTACTGCCCTTCCTGGCGGTCTGAGCCCCGTCTCTAAAAGAGCGGAGAACAACTCCAAATGCCCCCCTACAGCATGGCCCCAACAGCACCTGAGCCCTTCCCTTCTCGGATACCCTCCCGGGGCCTGTCTCCAACAGCTGAGCAGGATGGCCCCGCCTCTTCCGTCTGCGGTGACCGGAAGTGGGGAGGCAGCGCCGGAAGTTTAGGGGTGTTTCCTGCGAACTCGGCTTCCTCAACATGGCAGCGCCCTTATCAGTGGAGGTGGAGTTCGGGTGAGTCACAGAGTTGGGGGCGCCACGGGGATGGATTGAAGCCTTTGGGCTCGGAACTCCTCTCCCTCTGCCTTGGGGTCTGTCACGACCGAATGTCCGAGGTTTCCGGCTCTTTCTTTGAGCTACGCCGCCTGCCTCGGAGGGCCTGAGAGGCTCGGTCTCCTTTGACGACGAGGCCGTAAGTCCGGGAATAGAGGCGCACACCCTCGTGTGGAAGTGTGTGTGGGCACCGAGGAGTCCGGGCCCTGCCGGACTCAAAAGGCGCAATGGTTAGCTGGCAGCCTCTCTACCTTCTTGGCCATACCCGTTTTGGACCAGGCCCGTGTGTCTGGCACCTGAGCGCCTAGAACCAAGAAGGACCACCCTTCAACTTCGTTCTTTCCTTCTACCAGCAAGTCTACTTGCAAGGTTGTGAAGCCTTGTTTCTCGCGGGATGTGTGGCCAAGACAAGATTGCTTTCTTCTCTTTCGCAAGATTTGGGGGTGTTAAACAGACCTGAGCCCTTTTTAGGATGTCAGTGAATTTGCTGAACGCCTTCTGCAGTCCTGGAGATACAGAGCTAAGATAGCAGTGAAGGAGACTAACCCTGACAGTACAGTGTGCACAGATGAAAAGTGCAGGAATTGGGGCACACATGCCAATAACTGAAGAAACACAGATCAGAGAGACTGGCTTTTCAAGCTATTTTCTTCACCTGCATGAGTTGGAGTTGAGAGGAACTGCAGAGCTTAGAAGGAAAAGAAACTTAAGACCTAAGAGATGGGTGGTGTAATTTCCAGAGTCATATGGGTGCTGTGTGTGTGTGTGTGTGTGTGAGAGAGAGAGAAGGTAAAAAGCCAGGGCTTATGTGAAAGGAAAAGTCTGGAATGGAAACTCTAAACTCGCTGTCCCTAAATGCCTTTTCTTACATTGGATGCCCCCAGTTTCCTTTATGCTTTTCCTTCATTGGGTAGCTTATTCACTAGTCATTTATTAAGTGCCTGCCATGTGCTAGGCAGTGAGGCAGGCACTGAGGATACAAAGATAAATAGAACTCTGTCCATGTTCCCCAGTGTTCAGCATTTCTGTCCCTTAGAAGGGGTAGTCTCATGAATGCTAAGTGCATTTTAATTGACTTTAATTAAAACCATACCGGTTTGGCCTCCTGACGATTTTGCTTCACTGACCCTTGGTCCAGCGTTGGCCTCCACGGCATGGAGGTTACAGGAGTGTCAAACTCATTTTCACTGGGGGCCACATCAGCCTCATGGTTGCCTTCAAAGGGCAGAGTGAAATTTTAGGACTGTATAAATGTAACTACTCCTTAACAGTTAAGGGGGCTGGGTAGAAACAAGGTGCAGCTGCTGGTGCCAGCCGGATAAAACAAGCTGAAGGGCCGGAGTTGGCCCGAGGGCCTTATGTTTGCCACCCATGTTTTAGGAGGATCCCTATTGCTTTGATAGGCCCCTGCAGAGCTGAAAGTGGAAAAGCTACAGACTGCCAGTGTTAAGGTTTTCCTACAGCTAACTTTTCAATCTCATTGGGTCAGGCATGGTATTTTGTTCATCAGAAATGATGGCAGCTGTAGGGAATTCATGGGAGGAAGATGGGGTCCTTGCCCTCCAGAACTGTAGGAAGCTTAAATACCCCTTTTCTGCCCTGGCCACCTATAGCTTCAGTATTCCTTACCCCCAAGAGCAATAGTGAGCTCCAGCAAGGCAAGACAACATTCCTCCACCCATTTACCCACCTTCTGTTGCTGCCATCTGCCACCACAGTGTCCTATGAGAATCACAGCTTCTCAGGAAGCAAGAATGCCTAAGATGCATGCCAAACCCAGGCTCCTTCCCTCTTTGTCCTTTTCTCGATGCCTGTTTTTTGCCCCTGGCCTTTCTTTCATTTCCTACATCTCTTAGCAGACTCCCTTCACCCTTCACTCTGAATCTGAACAGATTTGCAAAGAAGCCGTCTGGCCCATTATTCTTTACCTTTTGTCCCCTGATCCTTGAGGATCAGGGTAAGGACTTGACCTCTTTTCCCAGAGCAGGTGTCCTCCCAGGCCTACCAGCTCTGATATATTCTTCAGAAGACCACTCACACCTTTCTCACTCTTATCCATGACCAGTTCTGCTCTCGTTTGTCTTACCTCCTGAACTGTCCTTAGCAGAACCTTTTCTTTCTTTCTTCCTCCTTTTTAATTTTACTTATTATTTTTAGAGGTGGGTGGAGGGAGAGAGGCAGAGAGGTACAGAGATATCAATGTATGGTTGCCTTTCACCTACCTCCAGCTACAGACCTGGCTGGAGACCTGGCTTGCAACCTGGTTATGTGCCCTGGCTAGGAATCGAACCAGCGACCTTTCCGTTCACAGGCCGGCACCTTATCCACTGTGCCACCAGCCAGGGCCCAGAGCCTTTTCTTAGGTCACAAAGGACTCAAAGTATGTGGTACAGATGTACTTTGACCCTGTGGTACAGATGTGAGATTCCCTCTTTTTCCCTTTTCCTCCTTCCTGGGTCTGGGACGTATTGGCAAACGGGGGGAGTGCCATTGAAGTTAGAGAAGAAGTGGGAGAAATGGGCATTTTCACCTACGGCAAATTGAGTGCCTACTGTGTGCTGGGCCCTGCTTCAGGTAGAGCTTACGTTCCAACAGGTAGAGAGGAAATCAACAAAAACATTAAAATATAAGATAAAAAGATAAATTACAAAAAGTGAAGGCAACTTTGGAATGTCTATACCAGTCACTGGTACCAAGAAACACTCCCACCAAGGATTGGGGGATGGAGAGGAGATGAGGCATCTTAAGATGTAATTCTTTAGTTGACTCTGAAGAGCAAACCCTGTGAGACATAAAAGAGTCTGGCTTTGGTTCCCTTCTGAGGCCAGGATAGGCCCGTTGCTTGCCTCCCTGCGTCACTGCAGATGCTGGACATACCCCTTACTCCTCTCCAGATGTGCCGACAGCAGAAACCCCGCTAGTGAACCCAGCAGTGACAGATCACTCCCTGGTCCTCCCTTCATCTGATTAGAACGGGAAAAACAACCTCAGCCTCCAAGCCTGGTACCACCAGGTTTGGCCATTCTTGGTTGTTTGCCTGGGTCCCAGTGTCTCCACTCCCACCCCTTTTTGTCTGACCCCCAAAGTCCTGAGCCCCTTGCTTGTGGCCCTCCCCCACCCCAGCTGCTGCATGTGCCAACCCCCACCCAGGAGAGAAGGAGGCTCTTGAAAGGGGATAAATGGAGGCTCTGTGCAGGCTTGCAGCTGAAATGGTCCTGCGCGCGGCCACAGATGGGCCTCCTCTCCCCCTCCACATTTCTGCATCAACAAAGCATGACCTTGTTTGGATGACAGTCGCCCCATGTTTCCCCCATGACAATGCTTGCCTTGCCTTTGCCTCCCAGTAGACTATCTCAGGACATCTCTGTTCTCTGAAATTGGGAAAGGGTGGTAGGGTGGGAGGCCTCGCACCCATCAAAACCCTCTTAAAGCCTTCCCAGTTAAGATCCACGTGAGGTCTGAGATGGCATCAGGAGACCAACAGGGAGAAGCAGTGTGGAGCACTGAAAGAGTCCTGGTGTCTGCTTTATGATGCAGTGCGCTGGCTTCTGAACTTGGCTCTGAGCCTCTCTGCTGAACCAGCCTTCCCTTGTCCAGGTGCTGGCACCCATAGGTGAACCAAGGTCTGCCCTCAAGGGGCTTTCTGACCTTTGGGGAGTCTTGGTTTCTTTTCTGCCAAGGCTGCTGGGGCTGAGCAGAAACCAGTTAGAATTCAAATCCTAGGTCAGCCACTGCCTCTGACCTTAGACTTAACCTCTTCAAGCCTCTGCTTCTCTATCAAATGAAGATAATAATGTCTGTTTTCCTTCCCACCTTCCCTGGAATGTCCTAAGGAAGAACTGAGATGAAGAAGGGTTTTGTAAATTGCTAAATGTGGTGGAGTCTTTTGTTCTCCAGCACTGGTGTGCCCAGCAGGCCAGCCGAGGTTGACACAAGCAGGGACATTTCAAACCCTCACCTGACCAGAAAACACCCCTCAACACATACAGAGTCTCCAGCATGCCTTATGGTGGCTTCTCGACATTTTTTTAGATGGGAAGGCAAAGACTTGAGAACTTGGAGTCACATGCCAAGGTCTAGTGACATGTCAGGCAGAGGTATAGGCTGGTCTCCATCTCTAGGCCAACAGCACTAGACCCAAACCCGTATGCTAAACTGCCTCTTGAGAAAGCAGAGGAGTGAAAACAAAAGTCTACAAATTTGGATACTTGATTATTTAGAAAAATGACTTATATCCTACTTTACGGCATCAGGAAGTCATATTTGAGACTCAGTCACTGGTACCCAGGGTGTTCCTGAATCTTGGATTTCGATGTCTCTTGGGCTTCTTTTGCCAGCTCCCTCCCCAGTTTTCTGTTTCAGCTAGGTATTTGCAGGAGCTCACCTGGCTCTCTTTCTCTGGCCCTCCTTTTCAGAGGTGGCGCAGAGCTCCTGTTTGATGGTGTGAAGAAACATCAGATCACCTTGCCTGGACAGAAGGAGCCCTGTGAGTATAGGCTGTCTGATTCCCGTTTTGGGGCACACTGGGCAGGAGTCTTACCGACTTTAACCCTGTTCAAGTGGGAATGGGTGGGATTTCCCTGGCTAGAAGGAGGGAGGAAGGAAGACACCAGACTACCCTTCCTTGATCCTCTCTGGGACCAGCTCACTTGGCAGGAGGGTGGTAGTGAACCTCAGTATTTATGAATGTGGATTCTGTATTCAGAAAGACTTAAGTGTGAATCTCCTTAGGCCAGTAAGCTGTCTTAGCTCTAGCACGGTTGCTAAAAAGAGCATCTCTATTATTATTAGGTGGGAGTGGAGCTATGTTCTGGGGATGGTGGTAACCTCCACTGAGAATGGCACAATGAAGATCAGCTCACATTGAGCAAAGAATAGTCAGATGAGAAGAAAATATCCGGCCAAAGGGAGGTTGGAGGAGGGAGGTTGACTAAGGGAGACAGCGGGCTTTTTTCATTTGTCCATTCAAATGCTTGTTCATCTTTGTTTCACAAACGGACACTGAGCACTTCCTGTGTGGCAGACTGTGTACCAGGCACTACTGGGGAGACAGCCATGAATGAGAGCCAGTCCCTGCCTCCAAAGTGGGGAATTGAGATCCAGCTGGATAAATTCCGGTGCAGCGTGGAAGTGGCCTGGTGTCACCATGTGCAGGTGCGCTGCATTCCTAGCAGTGGATCCTTGTTAGAGAAGAAGGCTCAGGACCCTCAGGACTGAGCCCCGCTCACCTTGGGCTAAGATGCTTCAGAGGAAAAGGGGGGTTCCTGGAACAACAGGAATCAGTGAGGTTAGACAGGATTCTTCTGGAGCTAGATAAGCATCTGCCGGGAATCACAATTATTGTCCAGATTCACTGGCTGCCAGGGCGGTCTCTGACCCTCCCTCAGGTCGTACAGCAGTGGCATGGGTCGGTCTGCATGTCACATCCAGAAGCAGGGGGCACTCACCAAGGGGCAGGGCATTGCTCCTCTGACCTTGGTGGTGGGCATGAGGCTGGGGTTAAATGGCATAAATGTCAGGATTGTGGCATTGTGTGTCCTTGGTTGGGGAAGAGCCAGGGTGACAGGTAACTTTCTCAGTTGGACAGATGACCATCAGCCTTGGGAGGGAACAGGGACCCTAAAAAGAAGCCTCAAAGAAGCCTCAGCTTTGCCCTGACCAGTAAGTGTAGCTCAATTGATTGGAGCGTCATCTTGTAACCAAAAGGTTGCAAGTTCAATTCCTAGTCAGGGCACATACTCTGTGGTTGTGGGTTTGATCCCTGGTCTGGGCATGTATAGGAGGCGACCTGTTGATGTTTCTCTCTCAAATCACTGTTTCTCTCCCTCCCTTTCTAAAAAAAAAAATTCTCTAGTGAGGATTTTTTTTTTTAATTAAAAAAGAAAAAAAGATTCAGCCCTAAAGACCTGTCTGGGAAGTGATTAAAATATCACGGATTATGGTTTATTTCCCCCTGCATTTGCATTGCACGAACGTCCTCGAGTTTAATCATTCCAACCCTTTTCATTCATTCACTGGCTGAGTGTTCACCAAATGCCAGATACGGGAATCAGTACTTCATTTGTTCCTGGAGTTGGCACATACTGTTTTGAGTGCCTCCTTTGTGCCAGGTCCTGTACTAGTTGTTGGGTATTTGGTGCTGAGCGGAACACATATGTTTCTATCCCTAAAATGGAGCTCACCGTGTAATGGAAGTGGGGCCGGGCAATAGGTAAGCGAACACGTACGTGTATAACTGTACAAATGGTTGTCACCAGCACGAGGGCAAAAGGGTGTTTTGCATTAGACAACAGGTGGTCAGGGAAGGCCAAGCCTTGAAGGATGGGAAAGAGCCAGCCCAGTAAAGTGGAGGGACAACAGAGGTGCCTGGGGCCTGCTCCAGGCAAAGGAGGTGGCACTTGCGGTCAAGGAACTGAAAAGTCCAGTGTCATAAGGAGCACAGGTTGAGTTTGACATAGTAGATGGCACCCCGACTGATTGCCACAAATTCCTACGTGGTAGCTATCGGACCATTTTAAAAAGTGGAAACGCAAACACAGGTGTCAGGGGCCTTCCTCCAAGTCGTACAGCTGTTTAAGTGGCAGAGCTGGGGTTCGGAACCAGGTTGCCGGAACTCCAAAGTCCTTGCCTGGTGCCACCAACACGTCACCATTTATTCTAACAGGCTCCCTGAATCATGTAACATCTCACACTTGCAGTGTACGTCACAGTTTTTACACTTTTATTCATTTGGGTTCATGCTTTCAACAGCTACTTACTTGGATTTTCATAATGACCCTAGTAGCTATATCTGCCATCAAGGGAACTACACCTGAGAGGGCAGGGTGTGACCTGGCCAGAGTTAGTCAGGCAGGGAGGGTGGGCTTACCAGGTTCGTGATCCCTCACCCTCCATCCGCTGCTGACTGACCTACCTCCCCGCTGTGGAACAGAAGAAAAGGAAGGAGGGGAGGGAAGCTGAAATGGCCTTTTTGCTCAGTCTTTGGGCCTTTGGCTGTGACTACCTCTGGTCCCCATTTTTGCCCTGCTGTGTCCAGAGGCTTGGGTCACATCACAGCTGCTGAGCTGCTTGGCAGCTGTCAGGCCTTACCCTGGCACACGGGAGCCCAACAGTCGCCACTGGAAGAGTCGTACTCTTCCCCCAAGCCCGTGTCCAGATCTGTTGTCTGGCAGCCTTCCCAGCCAGGGGCTGCCGCTTGGCCAAGTAAGGCCTGGAGACTCCAGCAGAGAAAATAGCAGCCATAAGATTATGGGTTGGGGCAAGTCTGACAAACAAGGGAACTCCAGGGCCCTGGGTCTTGGGCCAGGGGAGAGCTTCCAACCCAGCCAATTTGGGAAAAGAGGATGGGCAAGGCCAAAGCGGGTGAGACTGCAAGAGAGGAGTACTAGCCACGCACAACAGCAAGTCACCTCTTTCCAGGAGCCTCTCTTTGCCTACCTGTAAAATGGGAGGTTGGGCTGGATTTCATCTTGTTGAGCTGGTTATCTATTAGACATCTACAGTGAGGAAATGTTGCTTTCAGATCAAGTGTACAGTTCCAGGAAGCAGGACCTGCTCATCCAGGGAGAAGGTGTGCCTTTAAGGGGACATCTTAATAGCCATTTCCATGGAGTAGGCCATGTCCTTGTTGCCTGAGGTTGGTAGGCACCCACCAGCTTTGGGTAGTGTGGCCACTGAAGCTGGCTTTTATGCTTATGTTTCAAAGATCCCTTTATGTCAAGGCTTCCAGCCTGGAGCAAATGCATAACTTTGGGGGCAGACTGCCCCAGCATGGGCATTACCTGGCCTGGCCCCCAGGAGGAGACGTGTCTGCCTCACCTTTCCCTGCCCCTCTTCCTCGGCCCTGCCTTTGTATGAAAGGGTGGCTGACAAGGGCGGGCAGGAGCTGGAAGGAGCTCCCCGGCGCTTTAAACTGCTTAGCATGCATTTCACAGCCTCTCTGGGGCCAGCTGTTCCTTTCTTTGCTCTGGGGCCTGTTTGCTGATCCCCTCCCCATCACCCTCCACTCCCCCCACCCCTCCCGGTCCCTGTGCAAAATTGCTTTTGAAAAGATCCACTTTCTGCTTAATTAAACAATGAGGAGCGTCCCTTCGCACATCTGTAAACCTCCTTCTGAGGCCAGTTTAGCCCACAAACTGCTCCATTCTTACCCCATTCACTTGTAAATGGACTCTCTGATGTTCCCTCTCCCCTCTCCTCTTTTACTCCCCCCATCCCAGATCTTTCTTCTTTCTTTCGACTGAGGCCTGGGGTGGGCTCCCAGAAGAGCCTTGTCTTCGAGTCTAGTAGACTTGGTGGGGACTGGAGTGGTTTAACCTACGGGAGAGAAGACTCAGGGGGTCCAGGACCCACCTCTCCCAAATCTGCAGGGCGGGCATGGGAAGAGGGGACACGTGTGTTGGCGTGGTCCCTGTGGAATAACCTGGCTTGGTGGGAGTGACAGCAAGATAGATGTTTGGTTGAGAGAAGGGCTTTCCTTTGGAGCGTTGGAAGAGAGGCTGGATAAGGGTCTGCCGCAGCTGGGATTCAATATCAGATGAGACCTTGAGGTTGTTCCTTCAGCCGGAGAAACTAGGATGGACGTTGTTGGGGGTCCTGCCGTGGTGGGTGGCCAGGGTTCCCGGACAAGGACAGGCCCACTGGGGTGAGGAATTCTGCTCGGAGCCTTTTTAGGCTGCCTCTACGGGGCATGCGTGGTGCCTCGAGGCCAGCAGCTTTAGGTTGTGGCAGCCCAGAGGGTACAGAGTCCTAAGTCACAGGGCAAATGTGCGTTTGTCCTGTGTGTTTGATGCTGTGCTGGGTGGGCCTGCTGCTAGCGTTATTGCTGAATCCTCACAGCAGCTCTTTGGTGATTGGGTTATTATCCCTGTTTGTCAGAGAATGACACTGAGACAGAGAGGTGAAGTGACTTCTTACCCAAAGCTGCCTAGGGGACAGTTCCCTGGCTCCAGAACCAATCCCTTAACCACTCCACCAGAGTGGCAGGCAGCTTCCATCGTTTGCTTTTCCCTCGGTGGGCAGGCCAGATCCTGAGGCTTCCTGCTCTGGACACCTTGCCTTAGGGTGCTGCCCTCCCTCCTCTGGGGTTGCCCCTCCCTCCTCTGGGGTTGCGCCCCAGGGGCCGTCTGGCCTCCAGTAGCCACAGCCTCAGAATGTGATCCCTTTCCGCTGGGTGTCTTGGCAGCATCTTAAGGGTCTGAACATCCAAAATGGAGGGAAAAAAAGGGTTTCAGGTTTTGCTCCCTGGCATATGTCATCAGTTTGGCTCGAATAAACTCTTAATCAAATCCAATATGTAATTGAATAAATAAATAAAATGGAGGGAAGGCCAGTGTCTGGGCCCCCCTCACCGCTCTCCCAATCCCTCTCCAGCTTCTGATGGAAAGGTAGTGAATCCCACAAAAAACCCCAACCAGCCTCAGCATTACCTGATTAATGGTTAACTGACCGTACCCCACTATCCAAAGTGGCCTGAGCGTATCCCCAGGATGCCAGGCCCTGGGCAGACAGTGTGGAAGCTCAGGGCACCCAGAGGCCAAAAAGCACAGGTTCTTGAATCATGGAAGAATGACAGCACCGATTTGCTAGGCACAGTGTGAAGAGCTTTATATTTATAAGTGTTGAGAAGCTTACTTGGTTCTCACACTGCCCTGTGAGACAGTCTTACCATTCCCACTTTGCAAGAAGGAAGCTGAGGCTCATGGCCTGCCTCACCCGGGGAGGCCCTGTCACTAGAAACTGGTGGGGTCGAGGTGCTTCGTGTGAGGTACTGAGCTGTGCGCTGGGTCCTCACAACACACTCCAGGCTGGTGGCACCTTACCTTTGAGCTGGATCTTGATATGCGGGTCAAGGCAGAGAACCAGGGAGCCCAGTCCCCTGGGCAGTGTGGGTTCTGCACCCTTGAAGCACAGCGTAGGTGAGCACCCATGGGGTTCACAGGGTGAGGTGGGCATGATGTCTCTCCCAGAGCAGGGCGCTTCTCAAGGCCCACACATGCCCAGTAGGATCTGGCTCCTGGCTACTGCTCATGCGCATCTTGCCTTCTCTGTTCTGTTACCTTGAACCTGCCAGCTCCTTCCTGCCCCAGGTCTTCCCATATGTTCTTCCTTCTGCCTGGAATGCTCCCCTATCCTACCCTGCTCATTTTTAGGACTCAGCTTCACCGTTAACATCCTCAGAAAAGCTTTTTCCAATCCTCCACAAAGGAAATAACTCTTACCACAACTGATTAAATAATGCATGTCCATCTCCCCGGCTGGCTTGTCAGATTCGTGAGGGTAGGCTCTGTGACTCTCTTGCTCACTGCTGTCTCCCTGGCACCTGGCACATAGTAGTTGCTGAGTAAATATTTATCTGACGAATGATCGCATGGGATCCTGGGAGGAAAACCACCCTCCTGTCACAATAGGAAGGCAGAGGACACAGGGGCAAGGTGAAAGTGAGCTTCCCCAGAGCCATCCTCAAGCCACCAGCCCCTGACTCTGCTTAACCCTTCCTCTTCCCCTGGGTGCCTTTGGAAGCCGACCATCTGGCTTGGAGGCCATTTGCATATTGTCTGGGCCTCAGCAAGCCTAGCAAGATGTCCCTGGGGGTGTGTTTCAGGCCAGGCCTAGTAGCCCTTGCAGCCTGCCATGAGTCCCATCTCTCCCCACCCCCAAATCCAGGCATGGGGGAACAATAAGGATGGTGATGTGGTGGCCTCACCATGGTAACAGGTTATCAAGAATGTGGGCAGGCCCGGGGGTGCAGAGGAGGGAGGGAATGACCTCAGCAAAGAGGGGCATCATGATAAATGAGCTAGCACCGCAGCAGACTCACCCCAGCCCGCCCCTCTGGGGCTTCACGATGGTGCCATCACGCTGATGACCCCAACATGACCACTAGCCACCCCACCCCCAGCCTATCCAGAGTGGAATAGAAGCCCCCTCCTTTAGCACCACTGGGTCTGGTTCTGTGCAGGATGGCCAGTGCTGTGGAGGTACAGCTGGTGGCCCGCAGGCACACACAGCCAGAGCCCTGCCCGCTCGGGCTGGCTGATGGATGTGTCAGACTCCGGCGGCTCTATCGAGCGGCCACAAGATGTATGGGCTGGCGGCCCACCAGACAGCGCCAAGATGGAGGCCAAGGGGAAACCTCGGAACCCCAGGCCTGGAGGGGAACACAGCCCGGAGTCCAAACGGATTGCAGCCCATTGGAGGGATCACTCCCCGTGCCCTGGCCATTGCAGGGACCGTGAGGACTCTGATCGGCTCTGTTTAAAAGTAGGAATTAATGTTGAAAGATGACAGTCTCGATCCACAGATACTGCCCTTCTGGCACATGCTTCAGGGAAGTTGGCACGGAGCAGAGTGAGCTGGTCTCTCGAGGGTGCAGCCTGTCTGCCTTTCGGGACGGTGGTATGCAGGCCATTGAGAGTCTTACAGCCTTGTCCAAGGCTAGTCCTGTGTGTGTGACACGCTGCTGGGCCTGGACTGGGAAGAACTAACATGCTACCTGCCCAAGCAGGCTTTCTCTCGCCTACGTGCCAGGACTCTGACTCCAGATGGAGGAACCAAGGCGCTGCTGGGCCCCCCTCCAGCTTACCCGAGACCTCGACTCAGGAGGGGAATGGCTAGTTCCCTGCTGGCTTCTCAGAGCCTAGGTGTTTCCCCAGGGCCTTTGGTCCTCAGTTCATCTCAGGGAGAGAAGGAACTCCCGCAGCCTCAGGAGATAGTCTGTTCGAGGGGCAGGTTGTTGAGAACCATGGCATTCGGGGAGTTTATAGAGCCAGGTGTTAGTGTGCTGTGGCCTGGGACCCTGCTTCTAGGAAAGGAGAGGTGGCCCTGAGCCTTCGCATGATGTGCAGAGCTTAGTGGCTGTCCCACGGGCACGTAGTGGCAGATATCAGTGTCCAGGGGAGCAGGAGAAGCCCTTTTGACCCTGAACCTCTTGCCTCTTCAGGGTGGCTACCCAGCCTGGGGCTGGGGGGCTCTGTGAAGGGGGAGTCTGGGGCAGTGATTTGTCAGCCATGTGGCTGGTGCAGGACCCTGCTTTCCCTTTGCCGGAGGAAATTAACTGATGTTATCAGCTCAGCAATTGTTTTTCTTCCCTCACAAAGAGGAATATATGCAGACCCTCTAAGAGTACAGCCAATCCTCCTGCCCTGGGTCTGCCTAGAGAAGTCAAGGTGGACGGGATTCTTCAGAAGTTTCACACCGTCTTCCAGGACTTGAGGATGGGGGTCTGTCACCCAACCCCTTCCTATGTGGCAGTGCCTCCTGCTATCTGTCTTGAGTCCCTGCTGTCTTTCCCAGCCTTCACTAGTGCTGGGTGACACTTTCTCTGAAGCCCTTCCTGGCCGGTCACTGGCCTCTGTCAACCTAGTTCCTCACCTTGGGAATCCCCAGGTACAGAGGCCACAGCAACCTGATCTGAAAGAGGCCCCTGAGCCCCACGTTTACTCACTTCTGGTGCAGGCAGGGGAGTGGGGGTCAGGGATAGTTAGGGTCTCACAGCAGCTTGTTCTCCACCTTTCTCTCCAGGGGATGTCCGCAATCTCCTTGTCTGGATCAAGAAGAATTTGCTAAAAGAGCGCCCAGAGCTGTTCATCCAGGGAGATAGCGTGTGAGTCCCATTTTCCCTTTCTTGGGGAGGGTGGGCAGAGGGAATGAGGCCTGAGATCCCTCCCCCTTTTTTTAAAAGATTTTATTTATTTATTTTTAGAGAGAAGGGAAGGGAGGGAGAAACAGAGGGGGTGAAACATCCATGTGTGGCTGCCTCTCACTCGCCCCCAACTAAGGACCTGGCCTGCAACCCAGGCATGCGCCCTGATGGGGAATTGAACTGACGACCCTTTGGTTCGCAGGCCGGCGCTGAGTCCACTCAGCCACACCAGCCAGGACTGAGCCCCTGTCTTAGGGTTCAGCCACAGCCTTCTCTGTGCCCTGTTGTCACCTTTACCATCCCCTGAACTCTGAAGGAAAGAGCTTCCTGTTTGCTGGTTACCACACTGGATTGTTGGGGGTTTTTTTTAAACATCGCAGTCGGGCAACTGGTAAATTTCTCAGGAACCTCGGATTCCTTCCTCCAGTTGCCACACACTTGCTGTAGGACTTTAGGCGAGTTCCTTCTTCACTTCTCTGGGCCTCAGCTCTGCTCTCTGTTCAAAAGTACTGGGGACAAGATGTTTTCATTCCTTGCCAACCTAGAACTTTTTTGCAGTGATGGAAATGTTCTACATCTGTACTGTCCAGTGTGGGAGCTGCTGGGCACATGAGGCTATTAAGCCCTGGGAACGTAGCTAGTGTGAATGAGGAACTAAATATTCAGTATTATTTAATGGTAATTTAAAAGTAAATATGGCTAATAGATTTCATATTGGACAGCAGAGGTCTAAGTTCCAGGGAATTGCTGTGCACATGTACACACACACACACACATACACACACACACACATGCACATTTGTGCTCACTGGAGACACCCCTGCCCTCAGCCACAGGTTCTTTGCGTGTCCCCGACCCAGCTCAGCCTCCTCTGCAAGGAGCCAGGTTCCATGTGCAAGATGCCACTTAGCTTCTGCAATAAGGCCCACCTAATGTGTAAAGTGGTGGGCAGGGCACTCATGGGACTTGTTCACCTGCCCTGAAGCAGAGGTCACCGGTAGGTCCTGGGGGCTAAGGCTGCCATCCAGTCCCTGGCAGTCACGGAGGCCACCTCAAGGACAGCATTGCATGTCGGGCCACTGGCAGCAAGAGCCAGACTGAGGTACCAGGCAGGGCTTCTCTGGATTTTAGCTCCCTGAAGCCACTGCTGGCCTTCCCTGACTGGGAGAGCTGAGGCGGCCCCCGGGGAGAGCATGCTGCTGCTAGGGTCACCGCCACAGGCCCGTCACCCCAGCTCATCCTCACGCAGGCCTTGCGGGGAAGGCACTGTAATTTGCCCGAGTTCAGTTGAGGAAACTGACGCTCAGAGAAACAAAATGACCTGCCTGAGGTCTGGGAGGTGGTGGTGCTGGAATTTCCATCTGGCTCCAAGGCCGTGACTGTCGGACCAGATCTCCTTTGGATTCAGGCTGTCATCTCCACCTCCTGGGAGATCTTTAACCAGGACTTCCGGAGGAAAGGGTCCCTCCATGCCCTCCTGCCGCTCCAATATCTAAGCTTCTCTATCCTAGCTACTGACTGCCCCTGCCCTTCACTGCCTGCTACTCACCACCATCTTCCCCACAGGCGACCAGGAATTCTGGTGCTGATTAACGATGCCGACTGGGAACTGCTGGTCAGTACCTGGGGACACCCCTCCCTCAACCCCTGCCTCCCTGCCTTAATGGGAAAGCCCGGGCTTTTCATGAAGCCCAAATAGGGTAACCAAAGTCTCCCCAGTCCCACTCTAGCCTCCATACTGAGGGTACTCAAGTCTCCCCTCCCGAGAGAGGAAGGAAAGGGTAGCTGGGGGAAGCAGGGAGCTGACTCCATCCCGGACATTTGCAGGTTAAAGTAAGTGCAGGGTGCCTGGTTCTCTGGTAGACTTGGTCTTTCTCTCCCAAAGCAGCCTGGTGCACCCCTCCCCTGACACTTAGGGTGGCACTGGAAAAATAGCCCTGATGTCTCCCTCCTCATTTCTCTCCTGGACCAGGGTGAGCTGGACTACCAGCTTCAGGACCAGGACAGCGTCCTCTTCATATCCACACTGCACGGCGGTTAAGGGCCCCTCTGTGCCCAGGCTTCCCTTGGGGTGGGGAGAACAATCACATCCCCTCGGGCCCTGCTTCCAGATCTCCCTGTCCCCCTTGGCTGCTTTCTTCCTTGCTCTGTCCCCTGAGTTCCCTCCAGGCAGGGAAAAGAGGCCAGGTGCTAAAATGAGCCTTTAGCGGCAAGGCACGTGAGCAGGGAAGGCAGGCAGGCAGGCAGGCAGGCAGGCAGGGGGGCAGGTGCCTGAGCCCAGCACTCCCTCCCCAGCAGCTGAGGTGGGGGACAGTGCCCTTCTGGTTTGTCTAGAGTTGGTGGGGGGGGCGGTGTCTCTAGGGCCAGGTGACTCAGCTGCCTTCCATTCCTATGTCTCAGTCTAAACTGAGTGGCCACTGTCCAGCGCCAGGTCATGGTGTCTTCATGGAAAAGATGAATGCCCCTCAGTAGCTGATGGGAGGCCCCTCCCTTCACAAACATTGGAGGAGTTCCTGCCTCAGTTTCCCCATCTGGACAGTAGAGGGCTCTGCCTGTCCCCCACTGATATCATTATGGAACCCCAGCTGGGGTCCCCTATTCAGTGCTGACCACCCCCACCCCCCCCCCGCAGCTGTTCTTCAAACCACACCCCTCCGCCTGCTGCCCCCATCGCCAGCCCTTGACCCTGGCTGGCCTTCCCCCCCACCCGGTAGGCCACCAGATGGGCTCCTGAGACCTTCCCCCAGCAAAGGCTGCCTGCAGCTCGTTCTGGAGAGGAAGGGGCAGGCTTAACCTTGGACTATCAGATAGAGGCCTGGGAGGGTCAGTGTGCCTCAGTTTCTTCCTCAATAACTGATAAATTATAGTATCTGCAAATAGGGGTGATGCTGATGTCACAAATGTAGGCTTGATCTCCCTTCCTACCTCCTGGATAGCAGGGTTGGAGCAAGCAGCACCTGGATAGGCAAGGTGGTTCACCCCTCCTCTCTCCATCCCTTCTGCAAATCCTGGGGCCTCGGTGCTGCAACAGCTGGCCTTGGGCAAATAAAAGACTAGGTTGTTTACTAGCCTTGCCTGGAGCCTTATCCCTAGAAACCAGTGGCACCCACATCCCCTCAGCCATGGTCTCTGGTTCCCTCTCTCTGCTTCCACCCAGGCCTTTCAGAGCTGCTCTTCACCCAAAAAAGGGGCAGAGGTTGAAACCCAGACTACACAGTCTGTCTGGGGAGGGGGGTGATCTGAAGCCATTTGGGAAAGGGGATGGTAGAGCCCGTCTGTGCTGCTGACCAACCTGGGTTCCAGGGCACACACGTCCTCATGTCTGTCCCAGGCTAGGCTTTGTCCCACCAGCTGCAGCCAGGAGCCCCAGAACCCACAACAGAGGTGACATAGATAAAACTCCCGAGCCCCTCCTTCCCATGACCTGGAGAAAAGCTTTGTCTGCCGGAGGAAGACCTCCAAAAAAATAAAAAAATAGGGCATTAACATCGTCCTGCCCAAAACGTTGCTTTTCACTAAGTATCAGTCATTTAAGGTGGAATTTCTCTCACTGTGGGAATGAAATGCCAGTTTGGTTGCCCCAGCGGGATGCCGGGGGTGTGGGGGATGTGTGCGCCCACCATTCTCCATGCGAAAGGGACTGACACACCCTGGCTGGTAAGCTCCTCCCCAGCACTCCGCATGCAGGTAGAGGTCCACTGGGTGCCTGTGTAGGTGGAGGCAGACATGTTGGGGTTGTTGGTAGAAGTTGGTTAGGGGTGCAAAGTAAGGCCATTGTTGGGATCCAAAAGCCTGTCTAGAGAAGCCGTTTGACCAGCCCACCAAGTGCTGAAGTCAGGGTCTCCATGTTAGGGAATAGAGCAAGGGACTTGAAATGGCCCCCTGCAGCCTCACTTTAGAGGGTCAGCCTGTCCGCTCCTCCCTGTAACCTGCCTCCAGCCCCACTGAAGCAGCCTGTTGTCCCACCTTGGATTCCAAGTCCTGGAATCTGGGCCAGAGGAATTTTTTCTCACCTGCACTGGGGTGAGGGGGATAGACACGGGATATCCCTTCCTCCACTGCACCCCAATGAATACTGAGCAGTAGGGCAGAAGGACACGCTGGAAAACCACGTTCTCTGAGGCAGCAGGGGATGCCAGCGACAGCACCACGCCACCGAGGTCCACAGCATTTTGGGTCATTTTCAGCCCTGAGTCTGAGAGGAGTCAGGGACAGGTGACCTGACCTCAGCCCCAGCAACGCCCAACTGCCCCTTCTCCCCAGGCAACACCTGACTCCCAGCTCGTGAGGAAATAAATGAATAAGCCCTGCTATCTCCGAAGATTTGTCTTTAATGAAAAGGATTCGTTTATCCAAGTTCGGTTTCCAAAGCCAAGGCAATTGCCGGGCTGGATTGCCTCATTCCCCACGCTTCTCAGACTCTGCGGCGGCTGGAGGAGGCTGTCTAGAAGGGATGGCGGAAGGGGTCGGTTTATTGGGAATTTAGGGGTTGGTTTAGGCTTTTTTTTTGTTTTGGGATTATTGGCGGGGGGGATAGGTGAGAACCAATTCAAAACGAGCAAGCCAGCGCTTTCAGTGGGCATCTTCTTTCGTTCCCGACTTCCTGCGGCTGGCCCGAGGGCGGGCTCCCGGGACCACTTTCTAGCCCCGCTGCAGCGTGCCAGCTTCGTTCCGGCCGAAATTTGGAAAAGGGGAGACGATGCGATCGACTGGAGGACCCCCTTGGCCAGGAGTGGTCACCCGCAGAGAAGAAGGAGAACGACAATGAGGATGAGGATGGCGATGCTGGTGGCTGGGACCAGCGTCCCTCGTTTTCGGGCTGGGCCGGCGCCTGGGGCCAGCCAGCGGCTGCTCCGAGCAAGGGGTCTCGCCTTCGTGAGCCGCCTTCGTGAGCCGGGTCCCGGCGGCTCTCGCCCCTGTTGCGCCCGGAGCTCAGCCACAGATGTCCAGCCACAATTCTCGGTTGGCCGCAGACTCGTACAAGAATTGCGTTTGGACAATCAGTGGCGAAGCCCCTGAGTTCAGGGCCCCGGTCTCCTGCGTTGTTCCGCTTCTCTCCTTAAAAGCAAGGAAGCAGGAGATCTCCGGAGCTGTGCGTCCGACTACCTTGCAGACACTCGGCGGTTCCGGCCCATCCCGCGGTAAGGTGGAAGAGCAAACACGCGGATCCCGACCCTGCTTAGGGAATCCCCATTGCCCCGGCACGGCATGTGTCTGCTTCAGTCACGGCCCGGGGTCCCTAAAGTAGCCCGCATTGGGTCTTTGCGCGGCTGGAGGTTGGGGGAATCTCCGTCAGGCCCGGGGAACCCCCACTCCCCTCTCCCCACCCCCAGCCTGGGCTTCCCGGGCTCGCCAGGAATCCGGAAAGCAGGGGCCTGAGGCTGGTTGGCATTTCCGAGCCCGGGTCCAGGCTGCTGGACTCATGGGTCCCCGCCCCCGCTGTCCCCATGCACGCACCGGCTCCGGTGCTCTCCGCTTCCCTGTGGCTGAATCTTGGCCGGGGCGCCTGTAGTAGTGGTGGCAGTGGCCAGGCGCGGCAGGGAGCGCTGGAATGCACCACCGGGTCACCTGCCGTGCCCGGTGAGCCGGACTGGGAGCCGGCAAGCTGGCGAGGCGCAGGGCTGAACCCCAGCGGGCGCCTCTGGCGGCTCGGGGCCGGGGCGGGCTTTTAGTGGGCCGCTCCAACAATACGGGCCTGGCGCGGAGAAAGGGGCTCGGCTGCAATTGGTACTGGATTTGAATAACGCCACGGGGCCATCAATGGTCATTGTGTCGGCGGGTAATGAATCTCCGCTGTCTCTCGGGCTGGCCAGGCAGCTGCAACCTGCGCTCAGGCAGCTCTTAAAGACATAGCGTGCCCCTCCCCGGGGGCGCCTCCCCCTGCACTGGCCGGACCCCTCTCTCCCCTACCCCCACCCTGCTTCCTAGACTCCCAGTGTCCCGCCTGCTCTCTCCACTGAACCCTTCGCCCATTGCCCCCTCCCTTCTCCTGGGCCAGGCACCCGCATCTCGGCCCTGCACTCCCATGGACCTTACTCAGGCTCCAGGCCTTGGCTGAGCTTCCCTCACGTGCCCAGGGGAGTCCTGGCTTCCTATCTGCATGTAAACTGAGGCCTCTGTAGCCCTTCTTCCTTAAGCTCCTGCCCCAGGGGCCTCTAGCTGGGGGATGCGGGGAACAGTCTGGAGGTCAGAGGGTCACCCCCTTAAAAGGCTCTGCTGAAGCATAAGGGAGGGGATGCAGCCCTGACCCCTAGGCTGGAGATGCCATCTCTACTGGCCACACCCCCACCAGGAATCTGCAAACTGCGGGGGACCAAGGACAAGGCTTGGTTCCCAGGACACCTCCTGTAGTCTCCGAGATACCTCAGCTCTAGCAGGGGGTGCAGCTGGGGGCAGGGGGGAGGAGGGGTGCAGAATCTATAATGCTATCTTGTCTCTTCCACTGGACAGCCCACCAGCGCAGGAGGGTGGGGGCTCTGTCTAGCTCAGAGGCACTCCCCACCCCCACCTCGGCCCGGAGAAGGTTCTCCGTCCAGTGGGGCAGTGCATACCCCGTTTGTCTCCTGCGGACCTCAGCCTCGCCTTCCCCGTGAATTCACACCTCAGCGGGGAGTGTGTGGCTGCTCTGCCCGTACCTCCTGCCCTCCACCGATCCCAGGGTTCCCCAGGCCCCCAAAGCACCCCTGTCCTACCACCTTCCTCTCACAGCTGGGGGCCTGTGGGCCTTGCCTTGTGCCCCCACTGAATGACCATTTTCAGTCTGTCTCCACTCACTGGGACAGGAAGTGGGTCTCACTGATGTTTGTGCCTCCGGGGCCTAGTATGATACCCTCCAATCAATCCTTGAATCGCCATTGATGACTTAAAAATGAACCACATAAGTTTCTTACAAAAGGTGAAGAAATACGGCTTCTGGGGAGTAATACTTGGAGTGAAGGTTTTATAGAGAGAGAGCCGTGCCAGCCCCTGGGTCCTCTTGGGAGCTGTCCATGGGAAGATGATAATAACAGGTGCTTTAAGGTTGCTGTTGGCTCCTCTCCACAACTCTGGGAAGTAGGTACTCTTACCAGTTGGTCCGATTTTGCAGATGAGGAAACTGAGATTTGGTGGCAGTTTAGTCCCTAGTCCACAGCGGGCAGGTGATGGAGCCACAGTGGGACCCAAGGCTGTGGAATCTGCTGCACACTAGTTTCCCAGCCTTTACTCCACAGGTTCGAAGAGGACTGACATAAATGCACACTTAAAACCCCAACCCCCCCCCCCTTCTAAAAAATCAAAAGGGGGAAAAAAGCAGACCCAGGAGAACACCCAGTATCTCCCACCCTGGGGCCTGGCAGGAACACAGTGCTGGCAGAACGGCCAGGGTATAGTCTCAGCGTGGCGGTTGGGCAGCTGTGTCCCAAGAGGAGGGTTGGTCAGCCGCTGCGGAATGTCAGGGCTCTTTAAAGCCATCAGTCTTGGGTAGGAAAGGGCTAATTTGCCTCACTCTCATCCTCCGGGATGAACAGATATTCACAGGATGCCTACTGCGTGCTAGTAGTAGGGGGATTGAGCAGTGAGCAGATGTTCCCGAAGGAGATGCGCAGGGGAGGCAGGTCAAGGGCAGGGAGCGGGGCTGGAGAAACCGCCCTGGGCAGTCGGGAGGTAGGTGAAGGTGGGCCGGTGGGCTGGGCGCTGATGCGGACCCTGTTCCCGGGAGAGGGAACAGCACCCTGCAAAGCTAGCTAGCAAAAAAGATTGTGGTGAGTTCTGGGGAAGAAAATCCTGGCAAGGCTGGGGCACCAGCGAAAAAGAGGAAGTTTGAGATAAACCTGGAGTGACCCTGCCCGACCCTATAGGACTCTAGGAGGCTTTGTCATTTTATCCTCACCGCAGCGGGGATCCTAGAAGGTCTGCTAAATTCAAATTTACATTTCCAAAGGTTCACCGGGGCTGGGGTATAGAGAATGGAGGAGAGGGAAATGGGGGAGGGAGAGGGGGCAAGCCGGACCTTAGGAAACCATTTAGGCGGCTGCTGGTTTACAGGTAAGGACTGATGGTGGCCCGGGCTTAGGTGATGACCGAGCAAGGTTCCCGACTGTTCTTGACAGCCCTGGTGGCCTCAGGTAGGTCACTTGGCAAAGAGTACCATTTATGGAGCACCGAGATGGACTCTGTGTTGGAGGCTGAGGGCAGGGGAAAGAGAGACAAACAGAGCCTGATACTGGCTCTCTAGAAGTGCCCACCCAGTGGACAGGCAGGCACACAGAGACCCAGCCAGTCCCAACGAAAGGAGCAGAGCCAGTGGAAAACACTGTGCTGAAGTACTGGCATAGTGCTCTGGGGTTACAGAAGATCAGTGCTCCATTCCAACAGGGAGGCTGTAGGAAGATCCTGGAAGAGGCAGCATTGCCGTGGGCTTCCAGGGTACGTGAATTCCAGTAGAATGACTCCTAGTTACTGCCTCTGTTAAATGGGCCCATTATACCCGTCCTGCTTCCCTAGAGATGGTTGTGGTACTGGAGGATCCAAACACACCTTGCTCTTACTTGCAGTAAAGTTGTACTGTCATCTACACACACACACACACACACACACACGATATGTTTAGGCTCATGCATGCACTCAACTGTTCCTAGCCTCTGCTCTCCCCATTCTCCCTTCTTAACACCCAAGTCTGAGGGAGAAGGTAGCCAAGTTGTCTACACTGCCAGTTAAGTATGTCCTTCCTCCCAGACGGGCATTTGACCAAATCCTTTGCCCAGCAAGCACAAAGGACCTGCTCAGTAAACATCTGCTGAATGAATGAATGAACAAATGACTGTCTTATTGGACTAATAACTAAATGAATGGGTAGGTGGACAGATAGATAAATGAGTGAAAATACAGATGTTGAGACACTTGAATGAATAGAGAATTGACTGGATGCATGAATGCAGCCAGTCAGCTGAGGCTCTAGGTGTGGAACTAGACGCAACGCTTTGGGTGGGGCTATTGAATACAGCTCAAAGGGGGCTTCCTTCCTGCTGTGGCTTCGATTCTGTGCTTCATAGGTAAGCCCGAGGCCCAGAACATGGCAGACAGGTGCTTAGGAACAGCTGTATGACAGGTCAGTTAGAATGCACCCATGTACCAGACATTTCCAACCCTGTCCACAAATGTTCCCATCAGTTTAGGTTTCACTGAAGCCTGGCCTTGCAGCAGGTGATGGAGAAAAGAATTCTACCCTCCACCACTACTCGGTAAGCTCCCCGGGCAACCCCTGCCTGCTCTGGGCTCCGGTTGTCCCACTTGTGCTAAGAGAGTTCTCCAGTGCTCTTACGTGGTAACCAGCCAAATGGTCTGCCTTCAGAAATGAATTGTGCCCTGACCAGTGTAGCTCAGTGGGTTGGGTGTTCCATTCCCAGTCAGGGCACATGCCTGAGTTACAGGTTTGGTTGGAGCTTCTGTAAGAGGCAACTTTCTCTCTCTCTCTCTCTCTTCTCTCTCTCTCTCTCTCTCTCTCTCTCTCTCTCTCTCTCTCCCTCCCCCCTCCCTCCCTCCCTCCCCCCTTTCTAAAAATAACTAAATAAAATTCTTATTTTAAAATATTTATTTTTAGAGATAGGGGAAGGGAAGGACCTGTCCCACAACCTAGGCATGTGCCCTGACTGGGAATCGAACCATTTGGTTTGCAGGCCAGCGCCCAATCCACTGAGCCACACTAGCCAAGGCTAAAATTATTAAAAAAAACAAAAAAAACAAAACCATCTGAGACACCCCAGTCTCAGAGGATAATGAAGCAAGGCCACTGTCTTCACTTAGGATCCTAAGAACCCTCTGCCCTACATAACAGCTTTCAGTTTATAAAAGAGGTTCTCCTACCTGAGATAGGTGAAGACAGGGCAGGGCAGCCTTTCAAACTGAAGCGGCCACCTCCACCCACCTGGGTGGCTTGATCCCATGACGCTGGCCGCAGGCCTTTGATGGACTGGCTGTCTGTCTGTCTTATCTCTTCACCAGAATGTCAGCTTATGTGGACAGAGATTGCGTCCTGTTTATCGCTCTATCCCCAGCACCTGGAATACTGCCTGACTCTTAGAAGGTGCTAACTTTCACTAAATGCCTGGGTGAAGGGATGAAAAGACAGGCAGACGCATGGATCATTGTAGCCCATGTACCAATGTCTCCTGTGACGCTCTGGACACCGGGCTGGCACTTTGGTGGATGACAACTGCTCTGTGAGGAATGCCATTCCTCTCCCAGTTTTGCCGACCAGGGACCTGAGGCTTAGCGAGAAGCCACTTCTCCCAGGTACGGAACTACTGAGGGGCAGGACGAGGTTTTCGCAGCAAAGCCCACGTCCTTAACCACGCCGCCAGCTGACACCTAACTCTCTGACTTCAGTGTTGCCGAAGCCCTTGGAAGTTAAGAGCTGGGACTCAGACCTATCGCCTGATTCCGTTTATAAAAATCTCCAGAATAGGAAAATCTGTGGAGACAAAAAGCAGGTTAGTGGTTGCCTTAGGGCTGGAAGTGGGGGAAGCTGGGGAACTGAGAGCACCTCATGGGTACAGAGTTTCTCTGGGGGGGTGATGGAAACGGTCAAGCATTGATCGTAGTGATGGTTGCATCGCTCTGTGAATACACTAAAAACCATTCCATTGTCCATTTTAGACGGGAAGACTGTGGTATGTGACTTACATCTCAGTAAACCTGTTATTACTAAAAGAGTTCAGGAATCTCACCTCTGCCACTTAGCTGTTAGGTGCATCACTTCCAGTCTCGCAGACTCAGCTTTCTAACCAGTAAAATGGAAAAAAAAAGAAAAGAGAAATGTCTCACGGGGTTAATATGAGCACTAAATGAGATGATAGATGCCATTATCTCCATTTGATTAAGCAGGAAACTGAGGCCCGGAGAAGGGAAGCCACTGGGTCCAGAATGCCGAGCCAGTTGGTGGGTGACAGGTGAGGGACTTGGCCTGGGCCTCTTGGCACTGCTGCTTTTAGCCTGACGTAGCCTGGGTCAGGGTCTGTGCGCCCACCCACTCTGTGCCATCCCCCACCTTCCCTTGGTCTCCGAGGCCCTGTCTCCCCACTGCCCATGCCCGGGCACACTGAGGTCTCAAGGTTCCCCCAGAGCACAAGATGCCCTCTTCCCCAGCCCCCACCCTACACCCCTCCTGGGGCCATGATGCTGTCTTGCTTTTGCTTGTAATAAAGAAAATATTTCAGCTACCCTTCCACAGTTGCTTGGCAACCCCAAAGGAGGGTGGTGGGGGGGAGCAAAGGGGAGGAGGGGAGGGGGAGGACTCTGGAGCCGATCTGGAGACAAAGAGTAGGATTTGGGTGACATGGAGCCCGTTCTTACGGCTAACCTGGCCTGGCTGGGCTGGTTGGTGGGGGCGGGGGCTTCCTCCCACCCCAGTGTCTCACACCAATAAATATGGATTAGGGAAATGGGCAGAGTTTTTCCCACGGGCCTGAAAGGCCACATCTGACCTTTCTACCCCCTTTATGTACCAACGTGACAGTCAGAGAGAGCAAAGAGCAGGACCCCCTGAGATGCCTCCCTCATGGCCTTCTGACTTGGGGAAACTTTTCACCCTCCTTCTCCTTGCCCTGGCCCCAGACCAGGTCACGGCCCTGCCTGGGCCCTGTCCCAGGGATGAGGATGAGGCTGGTGTTCAGGTGCGAGTCAGAAGCCCCAGCCTTAAGGTCCGACTCAGGCCCTGTCCACTTGGAGGGCACAGAGCCAGGCAGGGGCCCTGGGTCAGCCTGGAAGGGTGCTCCCTGCCTCCAGTGCCAGCCTCTGCCCCATGGCTCCCTGCTTTGTGCCCTGTCCCCCTAGCCCACCTCTGCCTGGGGCCTCCTCCCACAGGAGCCCTGTTTTCCACCAGTCCCTTCTACGTTCCTCTGTCCTCGCTCTTTTCCACCACCCTCTTCTCCTCTGAGGTGGTCCCCTTGGCCCCAGTCCTCCTACTTCTGTGCCCCCAAAACTAGGCAGCCCTTAAAGCTAATAGTCCCCAAAGGGAAGGTAGCTGGAGGAGGTTGTGAAGGGGGGCAGGTGGTGATCTCTCCCCCTGGTGCCCTGGCTCCCTGGCCCCTGGCTGGGGGTGGAGAAGGGCTGCTCTGAATGGAGTCAGTGTGGAGACAGGAAAAGCAAACACCACAGCCTGGGCCTTGCTGGCCTGCTGGAGCCACGGCAGGGGCGGGGGTGGTGGGGACAGAATGGGGCAGGGGCCTGGGCTCCTCTCAGCCTTCCTCCATCAACTCTTTCTAGGCCTCCGAGGGCCCATGGCCTCCTGGACCTTTGCCCCACAGTATCCAGAGGGGAATGGGCGTAAAGGCTGGGGATGACAAATTCTGTAAGAGACGCCTTAACCCTTTCCCAGGAATCTTTTACTGCCCCGCCCCCAGCCTCCTTGCCTAGCAGATGCCAGGAAAGTCTGTGCCCAGGAAGGGCTGTCTGGCACCTGCGGGCCTGCCTGACCAGACCTTCTCAGCAGCAGAGCTGGGTGGGGAAGTCACCTTGTGCCAGAGACGGGCCCAGCAGTGCCATCCTCCTTCCCAGGCCGAGGGGGACCCCAAGGTTCTCTGCCCAGGTAAGTGCTGCTGTATCCCCACAGGCAGGCAGTGAGGAAGGGAGAGGCTGTCCTTATTGGGACTCCCAGGGACCCCCACACCTTCTGCGTGTCCTTGAGAATCTGCAACATTTTCCATTGGACTGTCTTGCCTTCTCTCTGGGGTGCATGTGACACTGGTAGTTTGGTGAGGAAGCCAAAAGGATAGTTCAAGAAACTGAAGGAAAAGTCGGAATGAGGGGAGACAGGAGGGGCTGGAGTGTGGGGAACAGGACCCCCAGATTCCAAACCAACTTCTAGACTATACTTGTGGAATCCCGGAGGTGCTGATGATGGCCTCCTTGGAGCACTTTGGATCTAGAAGACTTGGAATGAACTCAAGAGGGTTAGCAACTCCTCCTGGGTGACGCAGCAAGTTGCCAGAGCTGGGACTCAAACCCACCAGGTCCCCTTCGGATGCCTAGGGCAGCACTGCTTATGCTCTGGACTGCGCGCTTGGCCACCCCTCCTTCCCTCTCCACATACAGTTTGTCCCCGCAGTGCCCACCTTGCAGCGAGTGTCCTGGCCACAGGACCTGGCTGGCAGGACCTGCTGAGTCAGGTGCCGTGCCGAGGCCTTCCCTGCCCCTCACCGAGTGGCCACCTCACTCCTATAAGGCAGACTCAGCTGTACAGATTGGAAACTGAGGCACAGAACGGTGAGATGACTTGTCCAGGGAGAAATCTAGCTGGCTTTGGAACCTACAGCTACCTACAGAGCCTTGGGCCCTTACACGGCCTCTCTCCTCCTCTAATTCCTAAGAGGTCTCCACTAGAGGTCATTGTGTTCAATCCCCTGCGTCTGGGTGTGTGCCCAGGCCAACCTCTGCTTGCAGGCTAGAATCAATCTCGTTTTTAAAGGCACCTGCTCCAAGGGTGGAATTCCCCCTGGGTGTAATCAGACATTTATTTATTCATAGCCTTCTGGCTGGGAGAAGAGGCCCTCCCACCCAGAGCTCACCAGAGTCCAGCTGCCTCCTTGCCTCCCTGCCCTTCCCACCGCGGTGCCATCAATCAGAAGCGAACCAGCCGTGCTCACGCCTGGGCTCCACAGCTTTCCTGCTGTGTGGGCCTGGACCGGTGGCTCAACTTCTCTGAGCTTCAATGGTCAACTGTCAGCTGGGGTTAGTGATACATCTCCTTTGTGAGGTTGCTGAGGGTTGAATGTTAGCAGAGGGTGAGGACTACAGGGATCGTTTCTCTATAGTTTGATACTAGGGAAGCTTCTCTAACAGCGCTGGGAACCATGCATTCTCTGCTGAGCGGGAAGCTGGCCCTTGGCGTTGCTTCTGTGGCTGTCATTTGCCATTGATAATCAATCCTCTCTCTCTGGGAGGAGTAAGAGGGAGAAGATGCAGCTGAGGGCTCTCCCTCGTAGTTGAAAAAGGATGAAGGCCAGGAAAGGGTTAGCAATTCCAGTGCCTGGCACCTGTGACATGTGCTTAGAATGAGGCAGTAAATGCTTACCATCCTCATCATCATCGTTAACACGCTTCTGCCTGCCAGGTCTGGCCTTATAGTTTAGCCTCCTTATTCCAGATAAGGACACTAGGCCCAGAGTGGGGGGCTTGTTAGGGTCACACAGCAAATTGGTGGTGGAGCCGAAAGAATCTTTTAGCCCCCCTGTCCCACACCCATTCCCACTCGGGTCCCTGTCTCTTCTCCTTGGCCCTGTTCCCACCTCTGGTCCTCCTCTGGCATGCCCGAGGGCAGGCGTGGCACCCAGTGTCCCCCAGGCAGAGCCCAGGAGAGAGGTGAGCAGAGCTTGGAGCCTCGGGCCCCGAGCCCTGGAGCAGCGCGTTCTCAGCCCTGGCCCTTTGTCTGCTGCTTTGTGACGGTGAGCGCTGCTCCTAAATCAGCTCTGTGACACTGTTATTGTTGCCCAGGGCGCAGAGAGTCTAAACTTTTCCCCTGAGGTCAAGAATGTGGCCAGTCCCCAAGCCTCCTGGAGCAGGGGCCTGGGTGGCTGGGGGTGGGGCTGGGGCCTCACCCGGAGCTGGGTCGAGATGTGGTGGGGCGGGGGTCAGTGGGAACAAAACGCTTTGAAATGCCTCCTCTCCATCACTGCCAACATTGTCCGCTGCCCACGGGGGGCCTGGCACCGCCTCGCCGGGGCTCCGGCCCCCAGCCCTGGCCAGGCCCGGCCCGGCATCTGAAAATGGACAGAAGGTTATTGTCCCTCCTTGCACTCCTTTGTCTGCGCCAGTTCCAGATGTCTAGGCTGGGACCAGGGAGCTGACCCATGGTAGGCAGGGGGGAGGGGACAAAGGGGGAGAGCACGGGTCACTGCATCCTGAGGGGTCGTTCCCAGACCCTGAGATCCCACCCAGCCATGGCCTAGTCACCTTCTGGGCTGTCTCAGTCCTGGGATTGTCCCTGTTCCCTTGTCCCTCCTCGCCTTCCACCAGACCAGGGTAGTCTCAGGAAGGAAGGCCACAGGGGTACAGGAGTTAAGAGCAGGGTGCCTTGAGATCCCCATCGCTCCAGCTGGTAACTATGCTCATGGGCAGGTCGTGCGCCTCTCTCAGCCTGCTGTCCCCATGCAGGTCCCACTATATCAGGGTTCAGTCATTCACAAAGGAACCACAGAGCCCACCTATGTGTCAGCTCTGTGTAGGATGCAGGGTGGCACAGCAGTGGGCAGGCAGGCCACTCTGATCTTTGCAGGCTGTGCTTAATGGTCATAATATAAGGGGAAACATTCCCATCTGATTTCTCCATGTTGGGTACTATGCTAAGCACTTTACCTGCGTTATCTCGTCCTTTTCTCAACAAAATTGGGGACGCAGTAGATACATTCTTATATCCATTTTCCAGCTCTGGACACTGAGACTCTGCCAGGTAAAGTCTCTTGCCCAAAGTCAGGCTGCCAGGAAGCAGCAGAGCCGGGACCTGGGCCCAGGCTGACTGCCGCCACCAAGAGCAATGATCTGCTAATAAACACTTGGCTGGTGTTGAGCAGAGGCTGGCACAGCTTCGGACTTTGCCTGCAGGAGCTGCTTGTGGTGACAAGTCCACCCCTCAGTTTTCCCATTTCACAGATGGCACTGCCGAGGCTCAGACCAGGGAGAGAGAGCCTGGGGTGAGGCAGGTGAGGAACTTGGGGAAACATAAACAGCAACAGCAGCAGTGATTGTGGAGCCACCACGGCTGGCCAGAGGGAGGCAGGAAGTCCAGTTTCTAACCCCAACTCTGTATAAGCTTGCCCAACTGACAGATTGCCACAGCTCGGTGTCCTCATCTGTGAAATGGAAACATTCCCTACTGCCCTGGCCAGCGTGGCTCAGCTGGTTGGAGCATCTTCCCATGGACTAGAAGGTCATGGGTTCGATTCCCCATCAGGATACACACCCACAGTGTGGGTTTGGTCCCTGGTCAGGGTGTGTACAAGAAGGCAACCAATCAACGTTTCTCTCTTTCTCGCCCTTCCTCTCCCTCTCTAAAAGGAATGAGAAACTGTCCTCGGGTGAGGATTAAAAAAAAAAAAATTCTGTACCTCCCAGGCTTGTGAAAATTAAGTCAAATCATGCACTAAAGCACTCAGCACCGTGCTTGAGTCACTTGGTGACAGCTGTTATTATTATTGTTCCAAAAGGGGTAACGTTTATCCCTTTGAGCCTTCCCCTCACCTGGGGTCACCTGAGGACAAGGCTCTGTTGAGGGGAGGGGGGAGCGTTAGCAGTTGTGCGGGGGGTGGGGACAGCAAAGCTTGATCTCCTTGGGGTCTCTGGAAGTCCTGTGATTAGATGCTCCTGCAGGGCTCGGAGCAGGGGCGCAGAAGGGACAGGCGGCTGGTGGAGGGCGGGGGCGTGGGGAGGGCACGGGCTGCCTGGGCCCAGAGGAGTTAACAGCTCCCAGGCCCTGGCCCAGCCGGCCTGCCACGCTGCAGCCCAGCCTCGGCAACGGTTTTCGCAGGGGAGCCAGGGCTGCTTCCTGATGGGCAAAACAGCTGGCTGCCCGTGGAAAACAGCTGGCCTGGCCCCAGCCTCCTGAGGACGGAGGCAGAGCCTCGGAGGGCAGCTCCACATCGTGGGTCCAGGGAGAGGAAGGCCTGGCCAAGAGGGAGTCCTCTGCAGTGGGTGTGGGTGTTGGGTGGGACCGCGGGAGATGAGGGCGTGCAGGCAGATTCCGGGAGGAAAGGCCAATGGACGCCAGGTCTAAGTGGAGTGGGCAGGGTGACTCCAGCAGGACCCGGGGGGCTCTGTCTCCCCTCAGGTAGGGAAGATGAGAGGCAGGGGAGAAGATGCGGGTCAAGCCTGCGCTTGGCTGCGGGTCCTCTGGGAACCGGGCTGGGAGCCTGAGGTGGGAGGGAGCCCAGGCGGGGCTCCTCCACTCCTGTCTGCCGAGCTGCACCCCGGACCCGAAGTGGGGTGTGGGCTCTTCCTCTGGCCATGATCTTGGGCTCCCTTGGCCACAAAGCAGGACAGGGGCCCAGAGAGCCCCCAACCCAGGCGATGTGAAGCTGGCAGCTGGTAAGAGCTCCATCCAAGCATCCTCTCAGCCATGGGCCCCATTCCCAGCCTGCTCGGGCCCCCCAACCCTGGGTCCTTGTCAGGGCCCTGGGTTACCTCCAGGCTGCCCCCACCCACTGGCAGGGAAGCAGCACCTGAGGCCTCACATGAGGTTGGGCAGGGTAGGCGGAGGATTAACGGGAGTGTGCCAGAGTCCATCAGACCAGAGCCCCCTGCCTGAGACCTTGGCTTTCAAGTCCTACAAGCCAGACACCCTTAATGTCTCTCTGACCACGGGTGGCCTCTAGCCCACCTTCCTCACCTCCAAGAAGAGGGAATTGGCCCCCACTTTGGGTGTGCCAGCCTCCGTGCCCCTCTTCCTATGAAGGCCACCCTGCAGAACCTTTGCCAGCGTGCGGGCCTCGGAGCTCAGGCTCCTGCAGGAGGAAGGTCCTGGGGAGGGTCTCCATCGCCTGATTCCAGAGTGAAGCCTAAGGTGCTGGCGCCACCACCTGGCTCTGGCCAGAGCTACAGTGGCCAGGGGATGGGAGTGGAGATACTTGCAGGGGGAGAAGCCCAGCGCTCAGCTGGGTGTTGGTCCTGGGTGGTCTGTGTCCTGTCCGGACAAGTGGGCCCAATTTTCTTCCTGGCATGTATCCTTCATGACCTGGAGAACAACGCCTTAGAACCCATAAAAGAGCAGCTTCAAACATCACCTGCTTTAAGATCACCAGGAAGGCCCTTGGTTTAACCCCCACCCTCAGAGTTTCTGAGCCAATAAGGAGGGGAGGGCCTAGGAGTTTGCATTTCTAGCAATTTCCAGGTAACGCTGATGCTGGCTGACCCAGGGACTGTACTTTGAGAAGCACTGCTTTCGAATTGTGAATTTGGCTTAATATTTCCTTTGCAGAATATGTCTTATTCTATTTGGGGGCAAAACAAAACAAAACAAAACAAAACAAAACAAATGAGTGTATGTCCAGTACAGGTGCTTGATCAGCCCATCGACACAGTGAGTGATTTCCTCACCTTTCTGTCGGCGGCCAGCTGGCCCTGCTCCGGGGCCAGGAATAAAATGGTGATGGAGGCAGACAAGTCCCTGCCTCAGAACTCACAGCTCCCCGGCTGTGATCACACGTCTTACGTGTGATCTTTCCACCTGAAAGTCTGAAAGGCAGCTCAAAATACGAACCAAAACAGACCTCAATTTATATTTCACCTCGGGTGTTCCCTGTTCTGTAA